>JBBPKG010000386.1:0-10446 GCA_038089115.1 Fistulinella cinereoalba | reverse complement strand
GCTCTGTGTCTTATATGCGAGCCCCTCAGCATCCAAATTCATGATCGACACGGGTGCTGGTGTCGTCGATGCAGACTATCGCGGCTCCCTCTTTGTCTTGCTCTTCAACCTTTCCGACAAGGATTTCCAAGGTACGTCGGCCTTGGGTCGTGATAAGCCAGTAACTAAGCAACAATTTCAGTGCAAGAGGGTGACCGCATTGCTCAACTCGTCCTCGAGAAAATATGCACCCCTGATGTTTTGGAAGTTGACGTGGGCCTTGCATTTCGTGTTGTCGTGCATGATCTGATCATTTCCACAGCACCTCGACGAAACTGATCGAGGAGCAAATGGCTTCGGGTCAACAGGCGGACACAGTCTATTAGCAAAGTCGTGACTGAATATGTGCTATTGTATACTTGTAGTTCCGCGCTGTTGTAATGTGTACTCCAGCTGTAATGGACTCGTAGGACTGGATGACCAGGTGCAGGGTGCTGAAACGCACCATGACCATCTCATCTTTCGCGGTCAGTTTCCACGACATACATGCCCCCCAGTGTCCGGTCTGCGTATTGGAGTAGTCTTGTGCCCGGTATCCCCTCACCAAGCCGCTCTCCTGTCAGAGGTATCCCAGTGTCCTCGGCCCAGACCCGTCCGTCTGGGGTAGAACCCTCCGTCGAACGACCCACGTCAGCGAGCCTGACAGCTTCGACGAGTCTGACGAGTTCATTCAGCTCCTTCTTCGTAGCTTCGTATCCGGGTGCGTCTCTGGGAGGGGGGACGAGCGCAGAGAGTTCGTGTAGACGACGAAAAGTATCGTCCGAGAGGGACGGCGAAGGATACGACGATATCAGTTCTTTGACCGACCATGTCGGGTTAAGCGGTATTCCACAAGCATCGGTTGCCACGCGTCTGGCCTGAAGGAGACTCCGGAGCGTTTGAGAGTGACGCCTTGCGATGGACCACGACATGGCGGACGAACAGTCGTGGGAGTTTTGCACGTAGCCCAGGTCTGCCTCCACAATGAACCAGGCAACGACCCGTGCTTTCCTCAAGCTACTCCCCACTCCCCTTCCTCCATCGCTCCGGACTACGCCCGCAAGCCTGTACCAGATTCTCTCTCGGCACCCCAACGACGGCGTGGGTCAAAAGGTTCATCAAATCCGGTGGACCGAGAAGGGGATCGAGAACTGCTACTGGCAGGTGACAAGGACGCGCCTAAAGCTTCACGGTACACACGGAAAAGCATGGGGGAAGCTGGTATGGAAGGGTGCGTCAGCAACGTGGACTGCGTCGGGCGGCTGAGAATGTGCCTGCGTAGGAAAAACTGTAAACACGAACGAAGAGAGAATACCCGGCTCGCTCAAATACAAGTGGTCCGCGGGCGCGTCATGACACATAGGTACACGGCTTTTCTAGACTGACGACAGCCTGCTCACCCTCTTCTCAGTGACGGCGGCCTTGGATGCTGGGATCTGCTAGACTACTTTACTACCGTTTACCGTAGATTGTGACAACGAGAGCGTGACGTCGTGTCACATCATTTAGTGGGCCTGGGCTTGTGTTTTCCGTGCCGTAACGACGTTCTGCTCATCCAAGGAACTCTCGACCGACGATGGACTCGCGGCAGCTCATCGACGCGCAGTTCAACCGTGCCGTGGAGATCGTTCAGGGCCTCCCTAAAACGGGCCCGATACAGACCGGCTATGAGGAAAAACTCACGATGTACAGGTCCGTATCTCGCTTCACGACACCCACACCAGCACATTGATATACCATCCAGCCTCTACAAACAAGGTTCCACCCCCGTTTCACCTCTGAATTCCTTCTAACTATTTATCTACAGCCACCGTCGGAAATGTCACGACTCCCCGTCCGGGGATATTCGACATGCTCGGACGAGCAAAATGGTGCGCCTACCCACGCCTTCACACGCTCTCCAAGTCATGCATTAACAGTACTTCGTATCCTCAAGGGACGCATGGGCCAAGCATAAGGATCTCGACCAATATGAAGCGAAATGGCTCTATGTCGACGCCTTGTTAAAGGTATTCGGTTCCCTCTAGTCTCACCGTCTCGTTCCCTGACTTGATATGAGGCTTTGAGCAAGTATTCAGACAAGACGGTTGCGAGAGACCTCATGAACGAATTACGGTCCTATGGAGGAGATTATGCGAACCTTGTCTCAAGCTGTATGTGGTCCCGCATGTTTCTTACAGCTTATGCCCGACCTCGTGTCTTCCAGACACATTGACCAGAACTGGATCCAGAAGTTCTTCGGATTCAACGGCTTCTGAAGATCATTCCGCAATACCCCGATACGACTTGCCACTGCATGCCTCAGATCAACCTCTCGTAGGCCCTGCCGTTGAAAGCCCCGACGACGCAGAAGCAGGCAATGAAACTCGCGACCTCCTAACTGTGCGCAGCGTCTCCCAACAACAGCGACCACCTTCAACTGTCTCATATTCTTCGCGGTACAAGACGCCTCTTGTTGGCTCACTGGCGCTCACATCCCCTGCCCCGCGCCGAACGAGCGTACCTCCGACGCAACCACTTCCTCCTTTCGAAACACCGTCTGCATTTGCGGACCCATCTGCTGCCGCTGTTTCTGCATACACTCCTCCCACTTCCTATGGATTTCCGTCGTTTCCACGTGATTTAGGTCTAGTTCAGTCTTCGGAGGCCTCTTACAGAGGATTCCCAGTGACCACTCGACATGGAACTACCCCTGGAGCTCACTTGAGGCCACCCTCCCGGGCAGTTTCTGTTTCGCTAGAGCATGCGATGGAGAACATGCAGGCACACCTCGCAGCTCTCACGGAACGCATTGATACTCTCGAATCATCACTTGCGCGCCAACAGGCTCAGAAGATTACTTCTCATTCCTCGCGTACCTCTTCTGGCACCAGCAGCTCTGCGCACTCGCCCGTGCCTCAAGCCCGCGAGTGGGACGTCGATGACATGGGTCTCTGGACACTCGTCCTCAAACCCCTGTTTCGGAATCTCTCACCTTTACATCGGCTTATCACGTTTTTCCTCACGAGCAGTCAGGATAGGTCACCATTGCTGATCATAGTGCGGAGGCTCTGCTTGGACATATCGTTTGTTATGGTGGTACTGGGAATCCTGAGGTCAGTCTGGGTCAGAACAGGAACGAGACGGAGAGACGTTGGGGTTGCTTTGACCATGCTTTGGGGCGCCATCACAGGCAAGAAACCTCCGAGGATCCCTGGTCTGCGTATGTGACGCGACATCATGATATTTACATCATATGATTATCTCTGCTTCCATGCGTATACAACGCCTTTGTTTTTCGATACAGCTGGTGGTACAACGTCATTTGGGTCGCTTTGACTTACTCATATAATCAAGACATGTCGACAACACAGCGAATGCACTCTCCTCCCTGGACAGATGATCAGCAAGGTAGGCAGGATTTAGCCACTATGTGACCCACGTGCATATCATGGAACCCCTCGTTGATCTCTTCAAGCCTGCGGTGATGGGTGATATATTCGTCGACCTTGAGCTTCTCATTGAGATAGTCTAATGTACTCCCTTGCATCAGGAAAATACCAGCGGCTAGCTGCAAGGGAGGACTCACCTTCAACAAGCCCGGGTAGCTCTGTACGACCCTTCACTCCGCCGAACGCTGTGCCTCGCCAAGTACGGCCAGTAACTAGCTGGAAACTATGCGACCGCGTCAGATTGTTAGATAGCTTCGAACCGGAAAACTTGCGGTCTCGTCGCGATTTCCTGACCGGCGGCTGCAACGCCAATTATCGTCGACACGCCCCATCCTTTATGACATGCCTCCAACGCCGCCCTCATTACTTGTACGTTGCCTGTGGCGTCGAATGTGAAATCCAATCCGCCATCTGTGACCTCGACGAGGTAGTCCTGAATCCTTTGGCCTCCGGGGAGCGTCGTCGGGTTCACGAACTCGGTGGCGCCCATCTTTTTGGCCCAGGCTTCCTTACCGGGGTTAACGTCAATGGCGATGATGCGAGAAGCACCGACATGAGCGGCAGTGGAGATAACTCCGAGGCCGATGGCTCCGCATCCAAAGACTGCGACGGTGGAGCCTTCTGCACGGCCAGACAAAAATCATCAGACGAACGATGCGACGGAGGGGGAATACACACGGATTCCTGGTTGCTTCATGACGGCGCCCCAAGCAGTCGTGATACCGCATCCAAGGAGACAGGCTTTCTGTAGCGGTGCAGCCTTGTTGATGGCGACAACGGAGACGTCTGCGACGACGGTGTATTGCGAGAACGTAGAGGTGCCCATCTGGAAAGAAAGAGATCTGATTGGCTCAGGCTGTCACCCGATGGCAAGGAAACGAGGGCGCACGAAGTGGTGGATCGGCGATCCTCTGCAAGTGAATCGGCTGGTCTCATCGGGCATCAGACCCTTTCCCTGGGTCGCTCGCACTGAACACGATGACATGGATGTATGCTCCAAACTGGATCAGCTTTGCACGCACCTTTTCCGCACAAGTTCGTCTTTCCGCTCTTGCAGAACTTGCATTCACGACATTCTGGACAATGTGGTGGCAGGTATTAATGAATCAACAAAGAACTGCTTACCGGCAGTGTACAGAGGGATGACATGGTCGCCCTATCGGCGAACGACGGGAATCAGGGGTGTCAGAGAGAAAAAGGAAGAATGATAGATACGCACGGGAGATACGTTGGTGACGCCTTCGCCGACCGATTCAACCTATCCCATATTAGACGGGCTCAAGATGGCTGGTGTAGACGACTACTCACGATTCCCCCTCCCTCGTGGCCGAGGATGACGGGGAACGCTCCCTGAGATAAACGAGTCGATCGCAATGGTACCCTGACGTCGATCTACATACCTCGGAATCCTTTCCACTGCGAGTATACTCGTCGGTGTGGCATATGCCTGACAGTAAGGTTGGATCGAACCACCCACGCCGTTGCTAGCCAAACATACCGGTGTAAAGAATATGGATTCGCACTTCGTGTTCTTTAGGGGGTGCGACCTCGACCTCCTCGACTTTAAGTGGCTCGCCTGGGCCCCAGCAGACTGCAGCCTTGCACTTGATAACTCGTCCTGCTGTGGTTGCCATCCTATCGAATGATGTGAGAGACTGGTGTGGGACTCTCTGGGCGGCGTCCGATGCTATAATAAGGTGTTCTGTCTAGTATCGCACCGTCATGAAGTCGGAGTTATTGACGGCACTGGGCCTTCTATTTATCTCGGACCAACACTAGTGACGACTTCAACGTCATCGTGCTGTGTCGCTCGCGTAACCGAATTGACGCCTATATTGTTTGTCCGTCGCCCCCATGTCCTTTCCGAATCTCTATTACAAACGCGTACGTCTCGAATCTTACAAACACACCTGCGATCTGCCCATTCCGTTTGCCAGACGGCCGCGACGGCCAAAGCATGCTATATCTGCTACAAACCCACCGCGACGGTGCTCGCGACGATTGACACCACCGACTTCCTCTACACATGCCCCATCCATCTTACGGATCCCGGGTTCGCGACGCGTATGCCAGATCCGGAGCCAGAACCCAAGAAACCGTCTGCCAGTCCCGAGGAAATCGCCAAGGTGAAGCAGGAATGGGAAGAGAAACAGCGCCGGAAGAACGACAAGGCACAGGCGTCAAAGGATGGCGACAAGGCGGACGGAAGTGGGAAGAACGGTTCGGAAGGTGCATCCAAAGAAGGGGAGGGAAAGGAAGCAGGTGGAAAGCAGCCAACCCCGGCCCCAAGCACCCCGCCCTCAGAGGAACCCACCCCCAAGTCGACATCCAGACCAAGGCACGAACGATACGTTTTGCATCGGGATATTTTCGCGCTTAGAACCGCTGATCACCGCAGGAGGAGACAGACGGCTCAGACAAAGGCTCTTGCTCCTCGTTTGCCAGGCGCACCGAGGAGTCAATTACCTTAGCCCACACGATGCACTAATGGCTGCAAGTATTATTACAGATGTTATGGACGTTATGCAATTCATGTCATAGCCTCGATAGCAAAGCTAGCAAGTGCCCCGACTCCGAGACCGACGACCACAAGGAAATTACTCAATGTCTACGTCCTCGCGCCACCCTTTCAACCTGGGATTATGCTCGAGGGATGCAACGGCTAGCGTAGCCCAGGCTGAGACGTAGCCGTTCGAATATCCGATCATCAGGAAGCGGAGTTTACGAGCGGTGCGGCTGGGGCAATTCTTACTGGCCCTTGGACACAGCGGAATGAAAGGGTTCGTAAGAGAGACATGACAAGGATCCCCTTTGCTGACCAGACAGCTAAACATAAGAACGAGTAAGTGTGTGGGCCAACGAGGTCTCCGATGATGAAAACCAAGAAATGAAGTTCCGCGAACAGCAAGGGATGAATGTTTAGGTTCACAGGCTGCGCGCGCGCTGTAGTCGCAGGAAAGACTGCCTAATCGGCTTTCTTATCAGCCCGAAATAGATACGGCATACGGAGTAGGCACTCGCCAAAGTGACCGCAAAGACATACGCGAAAGAAAATCAAGTTCTTTTTGAAAGCGAAATAAATGTGGGACTTGGTTTCCGTTGGCAAAAGCTTGCGGTCCCGTTCATCCGCGATTAGCCTGGTGAGCTTGTCCAGTGTTCCAAACAGCCAGTGACCCACTTATAGAACGCTTGCCTCGCCAGCCAGGTGTAGGAAGCCCGCGTAAGGCAGAAGGAAATGGCGGAAACACCAAAGAAGATCCGCGCGACCATGTCCACAGCTAGGTCATCTCCATTGTCCATTCTCATTGCTTTCGATTTGGCAAACTTCGGGGACAGCCACCAGAGAGAGACAAGCGTTGCTGCGACCTACACAACACTGAGACTCACAACTGCAATCGTGGGGTCAACATGATTGTCAGCTCCGTGATAGCTCGATTGGTCATCTGAGGCTGACGGGCACGGGCGAGTCTGGCATGTTTCCAACCCAGGACTTGCTTGGACGATTTTATCTTCATTCGTAAAACGCGGACAAGTTTCAATGCAGAGGCATAACCACGCGTAATTTGGTGTGCCAATGTGCGATCAAGCGATGACTCTTTACTACAAGTCCA
The DNA here is from genome assembly GCA_038089115.1 of Fistulinella cinereoalba. Classification (NCBI taxonomy): domain Eukaryota; kingdom Fungi; phylum Basidiomycota; class Agaricomycetes; order Boletales; family Boletaceae; genus Fistulinella; species Fistulinella cinereoalba. Next base: position 3,386 of record JBBPKG010000386.1, on the reverse strand, counting down.
CCACAGTTATGCACGTAAAGTGGATAGGAGTAAGAGGTACGCTCACCAGTGACACGAAAATGCCTTTGTCAGTCCTTCTCGAAGGTATGCTAAGGGCTCGGAACACATAATTCATCCCTCCAATCCTCTGAGCCCGAGACTAGAATGGGGGTCTAAGCAAGTCGTTCCGGTTTCAGCGTTAGTGAGTCATGAACTCAGTCCGCAGCGCTAGGTCTCTGACGGACCTTGGAATTTGTCGTGACGGCGCAGATACAGTATATACTATCATCCACAACATCACACCATCTCATCTCCAACGGCGCTTGTGAGTCTAATATATGATTATCCAGCTCGCGCGGAGCCAGTGTCCTCCGGAACGGGAAATTGCCAGGTAACAACATCTGAGTCAAAGTGCTTTTTTGGTCGCCTTTGTGTTTGTCAATCCAACGGAATTGCAGTGAGTATGCCTTAGGAACTTCCGCCGTACCCATCAATTTTGCGATCCAATGCAGTATACATTCCATCTTACAGCATAGCCTCGACAGCAAAACTAGCAAGTGCACCAACAGTCAGACCAATGGCTATGAGAAAGCTGCTCAAAGTGGAAGCAACATCTATGTCCTCACGGCGTCCCTTCAACCTAGGATTATGCTGAAGGGATGCAACTGCCAGCGTAGCTCGGGCGGAGACATATCCATTCGAGTATCCCATTGCAAGCAATAGAATCATGTAGAAGGCATCGGAATGGATGATCGGGATTGATGTTGCAGATCGTTGGATATTGCAAAGAAGGATAAGGGGAATAAACATCATTCGTAAGAGAGACATGAACAGAATCTTCCCTGCCGACCAGACAACTAAACAGGGGAGAGAGCAGGTGCTTCGGCCGATAAGATCTCCGGTGTTGAAAACCAAGAAGTGGACTGCTGTGAACAGCAGGGGATGAATGTTCGGATTCACGGGCTGCACACGAACCGTAGTCGCAGGAAATACTGACTAGTTGAGCAATGGCATGTCAGCTGGAGAATGACTGACGAACGGTGAAAACTTACAAGAGTGACTGCGAATACACACACAAGAGAAAACATGAAGATCAGGTTCTGCTTGAAAACCCTATAGATATGTGACTTGTCCAGCACTGGGATAATTTTGCGACTCTGCTCGTCCGCCACTAGCCCAGTAAGCTCTTCTACACACCCGACTTCATCGTGGTGTTCCAAAACATTGGTAACAGATTTGTAGAAAGCCCGCTTCGATAACGAGGTGTAGGAGACCAGTGTTACGCCGAGGAAAATAACGCAACCACCGAAGAAGATTCGCGCTGCGGTGTCTCCGACAGCGTCATCTCTGGCATCGCGTCTCGTTGCCCCGGTCTGCATTGCAACGGCTTCCGGCCTTCGAGACGAATCCCAGAGACAGACAGCTGTACCGACTACCTGGAGAACACTGACCACAACTGCGACGACAGCCTGTCCTGATATCAAGATTTGCAAGAACGACGGGCCAAGTAACGACGCTGTTGCAAAGACTGCTGTACACAAATAAGCAGCTAAAACCGCGCCAGCAGCTGCACTAAGGAGAGAAAACGATAAAAATATGAATGGGGTGCCTTGAAAGAACGTGCTGAGAAACAGAGAAATGAGGACGAGGATCAATCCAGCGACGGACGCGAACGTGCGGCGTGATGGGGAGGACTGTAGTATCAGAGGTGAGTGCGCGTTATCGCAGAGTGGCGGGACGTACGAACCTGTTTCGACGTGATCATACTTAGAAACTGGAAGACTAGAGTTATCAACATGGAGACATTAGACAAGTATGGGTTGAAGACCCGGTGAAAGGGGGAGCCCGCCAGCCTGGACAAGAAAAAGGGCGAGGCGTTAACCATGGCTGCACAGTTATCAGCACAATGAAAACATGTAATTCAAGGCAGATATCACCATTCCATGGCAACAAAGTAGCGCATCCGAGGAAGAGATACGTCCATCTGGAGAGAGCTTCGGCCTGCCTCCCCTCAGTGTTTGTGAGTTCAGGGTTGTCAGCTTCAAGGATGTCCGAATCCGCTTGGTCTCCTATGAAAGGTGGAATAGTGCGATAGTTCGTGGCAGCCTGAGTAGGCATGATGCTGGTCCAGAGGAACCTTGTTCAGAAGGCTGCTATCTGAGACGTGGAGCCGGAACGTAGAGTTAACGTAACAGCAATCTCAGCGATATGATCCTGAGCCGGGCTTACCCGGCAAGCATCTTTTTGTTTGTCAATCTCACCTTGAAGCTATAATTTTGCGCGTGCTGGCCTCGCCCCTTCCGGGCCAGTCGTTCGTGTTGTCTTGCAAGGCCCCCCTCCCCTCCAACTAGCAACCGTCTCGCGTCATCTTCAGAGATTCAGAAGGCCATACGACAGCGAGCACAACTTGATGCCTGTCAACTTGAAAAAAATGTTTGATTACGCCACAAAGAGGCTCCCGATGATTGCCAGTGAACCTTGGCAGCAAACACACGGGCCGCAGTCCCCTCAGTGGCACTAGAGCCGCTACGGGTTCTCAACGATCCTGGGTTCTTGATTTATGCATTGGATCAGAGTCGGGGCGAAGGGGTAATGGAAAGAGGTGTTCGCTGGCAGACGGCCTGTGATGGAAACTTGAAGGGCAATACATGCACATGAATAGTCCATGCAGCGTTCAGAGACCGGAGATCCTGATCGCGGAGGATCAACGAAAGACCTAGTTCCGGAATACCTCACAGGTCCACCACTGGAATGGACGATACGCGCAGTATCATTACACGGTCTGGCACCAACCGTAGCCGTTGCAGGTAGTAGTTCAGACGAAGGCCCCGCCCGACAACCGGGAAAATTGCCCATAGCATGTTCCATATGCAACGCAATTACGCAGTCAGGATCATCACGGGTATCGCTACATAGGCAATCTACATTGTTATATCATAGCCTCAACAGCAAAACTAGCAAGGGCCCCAGAAGCAAGGCCGACAACCACGAAGAAAATAGCCAGGGTTGACGCGATATCTACGTCTTCGCGGCGTCCCTTCAGCCTCGGGTTGTGCTCGAGGGACGCGACAACCAACATAACTCGAGTCGAGACATAGCCATTCGAGTATCCCATTGCTAGCAGTATAATCATATAGAGGGTATCGGAGTTTATGATCGGAGAGACCGAAGGAATCGTTGTAGATCGGTAGACGTTGCAGAGAAGAACAAGGGGGATGAACAGTATGCGCAAGAGCGACATAACAAGAATCCTCTCTGCGGACCAGACGACCAAATACGGCAACGCGCAGGTATATCGACCAATAAGATCCCCGCCGTTGAAGGCCAAGAAGTGAACAGCCGTGAACAACAAGGGATGGATATCTGGATTCACGGGCCGCACACGAACTGTGGTCGCAGGATAGACT
>JBBPKG010000385.1:0-22316 GCA_038089115.1 Fistulinella cinereoalba | reverse complement strand
AGAGTTCTCAAATTAACAAGTGACATGCCATACACGCCTTGTTACAGATCACTGTTAGCATGATTGACTCTCGAATCGGAGCAGTACCCTCATTATCTTGGTTTGATGTTCGCCAAGTGCAAATGATAACGAGAGGAAATATCGATGGCCAGTTTCAAGAGCAAGGGCGCTTCTTGTTTTCTCTTCATATGTGCACCCCAAAGAACAAAGGGAGTAATGATGCATGGTGGCCCGAGCATTGCTACATCAAGTTTACGCAAAAGCCAGCCCCGTGAGCAATGCGGTGGGAGAACCTTGAAAGGCAACGTTTCGTTGTCCCTTCTGTGAAATTTCAATGTTGCAAACTGAATTAAATGAACTGCGGATTTGCGAGCACACTACCACGGTGACCCACAATAATAACTGTTGCCGCCCGACGGATCAAAAGCAAGCGACGCAGTCATAGGTGCGACTGTACAGTCTGGTCCCGCTAACAGAGTCAAATTTTCGAATCAGAAAGAGAACACGGATGGATTTAGGCACAGACAAACGCTGTAGATGTCTAACCGTTGAATTCACAAACATCATCTTTGCCGAATTACAGGCTTCCACGGCTGTGGCTCGCCAGGGTCCTTTTGCGCTTCTGCCCAAGGGTCACGCGCAGGCATGTGCGAGCTATCCGAAGACGTATTGACCGGCAGTTCTACCGGCCTCTGCTCTACTTTTGTCTCCAAACGGGGTTCAGGGACCTGTGTACCAGGAGGCTCAGCCAGGCGTGCCAGGCGCTCCTCTTTGTCACGAGCTTCTAGAATGGCGGCGTTCATTTGTACGCGATGCCGGCGTGCTAGATCATTTCGTAACTCCTGTAGCAATGGCCGAGGAAACAAGATTAACGCCATCATGGTATCCCGACCACGATGGTAACATACATCAATGCTCGGTGGATTTGACCGCGTGTGCGTGAGCCAGGCATTCCATTGTACTGTGTACATGGAACTTCGCATCAGAACAATCGCACCGGACACGAGGGTGGGATGGGAAATGCGGTGGAAATAGATGAAAAAAATATCGTACCTGGGAGTCTTTTGCCGCTTGCAATGTAGGTCCACATATCGTCCGTTTGTTTATACTGAACGGTACGCTTTGAACGACCTGGCATATTTTTTATCGTTGTTGTACCTTTGAACGAGCTCTCTAGTAAAATAAAATTGGCATACCTCCATTTGCATTCGAATACTCGTAATACTTGTTGCCTAATACAATACGTTTTCGTCAACCACATGGTTGCAAACCACACAGGACGGACCTTCAAGGTCCCGGCCAACAAGGTACGTCTAGAAAGTCCAGCAAGGGTCAGGCCAATAGCCCATACATGCATCGAATGTTGGCACATGAAGGCCAAGGCTATACTACTCACAGGCTTCATAAAACGCTGCCACACCCGCCTCATAATGGACGACATTTTGAATGGCGGAAAGCACGGAAGGGCAGAATGAGCGATTGCAGCGGAAAACGTCAGGGCTGCAAGGGACCTGAGCCCGGGAAGTGTCAAAAGTCCGACCGGAGGGCCGCAGTGGCCAATCACAAGTGCCGTACAAGGCAATGACTTCATAATCATCGTAACTGTCCATTGCTAATCCCCCCAAAGATCGGTAATCTCGGCTTTTCTCGGGCAGTATGCGACTGAAACCCAGGTACCAGTGGAGTGAGTAGCGTAGAATTGCTAAACAGAACGCAAAACATGAAGTTTGAACCACAATTTATTCTAGAAATCCCCAAGGCCATCGTCATCCAAATCTCCTTCCTGGATCTCTTTTGCAAGTTCTTTTTCACGCTCGCGGGCCCCTTCTGCCGCAGCAAGTTCCTTCCGATGAGCGTTGAGAGGGTACCGCATGGCCTGAACGGAAAAAACATTGAGCTTATGAGTCACGTGATAATCGGAACACGACAAATCCCGATGAAATCCCATGCTAGATAGTGGCCTCACCTTGACGCTCTGGTTATGGAGCTCCAAGCAGTACCCGATACGTCGCGCAAAAACCTCGCTAACTTCCGGCCCGTATCCATTCTTTCGGCCCTCGCACTCCATCCAGCCTTTCTCGTGCACGATTCGGCCCTCGATGACACCGTCCCGAATGGCCTTGCCAACAATGTATTCAGCGTCCTCCTCCGAATCTAAATGTAGCTTGAGGCAAATATCGCGCAGCGAGATTCGCGAGTAGGACAATGAAAGTCGCCGAATACCGGTTTTGATCACATTCTGCCGCAGCCGAACGATCAAAGTATAGGTTTTGTCTGCCTCAAACTGCGAGGCATGTTTAGTAAGCGTTGCCTGAAACTCGGAGAGAGATCCAGTCCGAACGGCTACAGGTTGGCAGGCGTGAGTTTCGCGATCAGAAAAAAGAACGTAAAATGCTACACCTTTTACAATATCAAAATAAGCCTGAAGCGCTTTCTGGAGCACAGGGTGTCTAAAGGTGCTTCGGTCAGGGATGTCGCCCATAAGTAGCTCTACAACCACAAAGAGTTTGTGGACCGCCTGATAGAAGCCAGGCGCGGTCTTCGCCGCTGGTGCCCGCCTAATTGCCTGCTGTAGGTTCGTGTGGGCGGCAGAATAATTCAATTGCACGGCTTTGATGCGCCCTAGGTAATAATGATAACGAGCAAACTGGGGGTTTCCAGCCGAAATTGGAAATGTCGTCTTGGACACGAGCTTATCCGCTTGGTCGTACAAGCTGTAGTGCAAGTAACTGCGTAAGAGTCGGTTGATCAATGATGCCTGGGTGTCGTCATCGTGGCGTAACGCCGCCGTACGTTGTGCGGCGAGGAATAGTCTGCAACAACATAGCGGCTTCTCATCAGAAAACCAGAGTTAAATGAGAAGATGCGAAACCCACGGGCGCGCCTGCGCGAGCTCACTGCCAAGTTCATATGATCTCTCAACGGCAAACCAAACCTTGGCCGCGATAGGATCCATACTTCGGCGGTTTAGCTGCTGCATCTTATTGATCGTCTCATTAGACAATTCGACAGATTTCGCGTAATTGTCTTTGAAAGTATGGAGGTGATGAATAAGCAGCAAGCGGAAATAGATCTCCACTTCGGGAACCGGATCGGATGTGAGCTTGGGAGGTGGTGATGCTGGAGGCAGGGGAGCGCTGGGTTGTGGCGTAGTATCAACGTCCATGGATTGCTCCGCAAGTGGTTCCGATACAGCAGGCAGCTGAGACAGAAGCGATGATTTCACTGCAGACTCTGTACGTGTCACATATTCACGTTGACCTCAGATGTGCAGACGAAGATACGCGCACCTGTGGGATAGTTTTCCTCGATGGCATCACGGAGAACTTTGCTATCCAGCCGCTTTCGCAAAGCAGCGAGTGTACGTAACACCCGATGGGTGAACCGAGGCTCGAGGTCGGCGACGGCCCGCTCGATGAGCGCGACGTTGGCTTTGATCTCGGCGGTGGGCGTAGGAGGAGCTGGTCTCTCTTCTGTTTTCTTTGAAGGATCATCCTTTTTCTCATCCTTCCTATCTTTCTCCTTTACATCGACTTTTGAGTCTTCGTTTGAGGTGGACATCGCGGTACAGTTTGAATGACCTGAGAGTCGCACTGACGCGTCTGCCTGCTGAATCGGGCAAGCCGTTTACACCGCCACACGACAGGATTTAGCGAAAGGTACCTGAGTGGTCATGCATACGCAAAGTACAATAGCGATAGAAAAGGACCGAACTGCATACTCCATCGAAGGCTACCTTACGTCTTAAATATCCTAAGCAATCGGGCCTCAGTGACGATACGCGTGCGGCATAAGGGGCATTCTTTAGAGCTTGCGAGGACAAGGTCACAGCATGCACGACACATAGCGAGGTGGCTACGAAGACTCGGAAGTCAGCGTCCTAGTAGGGATTCGATAGAGCAGATGCATGACGTACCCACAGTCAACGATGGCGATATTCGCCTCCTCGTCTTGGCATATTACACATAAACCAGAAGACTCCGCACTCGCTGGCTTGGGCTGAGACCTTGGCTTGGCCGAATGTGACGGGGATGTCGAAGCCCGAGGGGACGTGGACGGCTGCGGAGTAGCAGTCCGCGAGCGAGGTAGCCAAGACTCAATATGATCTTCGACATGCTCTTGAACGACCCCGTCACTGGCTACACTATAGTGGTCATTCCTGTGAGCATGCTCGCGTGAGGTATCAGGGTCATGGGCCACCGTTTCTCTGACGGCTTCCTCCTCCATATCGGCATATTCGACATTTTCCAATTCATCTTCATCCACCATATTATCAATACCCTCATTATCCTTCCGTTTCTCCTCCTCTACAATAGTCCACACACGTTCCACCAGCTCCTCTTTCTCCACGACAGCAGGGGGAATCCTTACTCGGGCTTCCCAGAGAATTTGCTTCAGTGCACCTACCGATAACGCAGATAAAGCCGAGCGCGGGAGAGTAACGAGTGTCGACATCGGCGGTGGTGGCATTGGCGGCGCACCCTGCGAACGAGAATGTTCATGAAAAGGTCCAGTCGCACGTGGGGTAGACTGTGGTCCTGCGGATGAGGTTGGGCGAGAAGTGTTGGGTTGCCCGCCAGTTGGTATCGTGCCTGGATTGGTTGGAGCGGAGCTTGTTCTTGATCGGGGTGAATAGGTGGCGTGACCGGTCTCCTGGGGACGCTGTCGACGACTTGGATCCAGGTCTGGCCGGGGAAAAGGCCTATTCGGCCGGGAACCACTGTCAGTACTGGTAGTAGGAAATCCACGTGTAGTCGAGGTTCTACTGGTTGAAGAGGACCCGAGCGTGGGCAGAGAGGGCACTGAATGTTTCCTATAATAGTCCTCATTTATGGGAGAGAGACATCCTTGAGGAGTCTGTGCCAACAGGAAGATTGAATGGAGTTTCAGAAAGCGAGATGCACCCCGACCTACCCGAGCTGCCAGGGCGGCGTCCACAAGATCGTTCTTGTCCACTGGATTCTTGGCCGAGATGTTGTATGCACAAATGTAGCGCCTTAGCTTTGCAAGTGGAACAGATCGTAGCTGAGCTCGACCCAGGGCGGTTACTGGTTATCGTTGCGGTCGTATGGTGAGTGTCATCGTGACAGCAGGAATACAAGCCACAGTCGGATGTGATTCAGACGGCGGGGGGGATAAACGAAGCCTCACCATTGAGCATTTCTATGCAAAATGCACATACAGATACTACATCGTAGCCACGTGTAGGGTCACGACGTGGCATCAATGCCTGATAATCCGTGCAAGAGGAACAATAGCCATAGCCTTGGATGGAAGATGAAGATAAGTTTCATGAAACGAGAGTGGTATGTGACCAGCTTACCGCAGTGCATGCACTTGTGCTGGCGATGGAAGAGGAGGATGAACTCCCTGGCGCACTTCCTACAAGCGGTCTGGGATGGACCGGGGGCTGGCGGGGGTGGCCCACTGAGGAGCGGGATTCCGATGTGGTGTCTTGACATGGTCGGTGGACAAAGACCGGAAATGCTTCGATCTTGACTCATCCGACCATACGTTCTAGCACGTTCTCCCCTTTCCGGATCATCGGCATTTCTATATCCGGAAACCTCAGTCACTTTCCATTACCCAGCGGAACCACTCTAAGAGCAACTAGTGACGCCAGTCTGCGGAACAATTGCTGAAGGGTGCGGCAATTGCACCGCTGACCGGCTGAAATCGCATTCACGAGGCTGCCATAGTCTTAGCTTGAATGCGCAGCGTCACTCCAAACGATGGTAGACCTCTTTTGGTCCTGCCAGCTGGCCAGACGTGAACGTCACGTCACGACGGGTCCAGTCATTAGTTCTATTTTGCGAGCCATTTTGCTCAATGCATGCTATGGGAGGCACCGGGAGCAGATCACACAGCTAGTCGTTGCCGCCACTCATCCAGACTGGCAGCTCCATCCAAGGTTGCGGCTTTCTTCGGGACAAACCGGATGTGAGGGCGATCCTACAAGCAACTTGGCCTTTTTAGTTCGTTCCCGGAGCTGGGTGTATGCGCACCTCTTGTCGGAATGCGTCCAGGGCAAAGCAAAGCGTGTATGTAAACAAGATAATCGGACTGCGATCCAAGACCATCCTGCACCAAGACATACCCTTGTTCAGACCTGCGTCGCGATACCATCCCGTGTCTCGACCCTGATCTCTCCCGAGCAGCCTACGCCCCTATCCATGTCGCCGACGGCTCGGTCGACATAACTTTCCCCAAGTGGCCTACTACCCTCTGATTCATCCGTGCTATCCATCGCTGAAACGACTGCGAGTGGATCGGCTGTCTGCTGGGATATCAAACCAAATCCGGTGTCGACCCCTTGCCAACGATCACGGAGGTCATGGTCATATAGCTCTCTCACACCGATGATGAACCGAGGCATCATGATGGATATGGCCGTCGTTCCGAAGGAGTACAAGAAGATGATCAGAGTGTCGCTTAGAAAACCACTGGTTGTCGTCAAGGATGCTGCGTTGACGACCACATTCCTGGAAGGAATGGTTGACATGGGGAACTCGGAGGAAGAGAGACATACATGAGGAAATAAACGAATCCGTCTCTCACGAGCAGTTGCATATATCGGTTGGGTTGCCAGCATTTCGTCGCATTGTACATATCGACTGATTGCTTCAAGGTCTCGACAACGGCAAGAGACAACAGTGCTGTGCCAAGAAGCAATCGGGGGAGGATTATATACAACATAGACGATGATGGGATGTCTCTCAGGGAAGTGTCGCAGAATGAAAATTTCCCAGCCCGGGCAACCGAAACTGGAGAAGAGATAATAAACTGAAAAATCGGCATGACAAATGTCGAGACACACCTACGAGGTGATCCCCAGGTTTGAAATAGATCGCTTCGAAAACTATGGGTACAATCGTCTGTATCGCGTAAATGAATAGGAGGACACAAAGGATGGATTTGGGGCGATTCCACATCGCATATACTCGCATAATCATAACTACTGTGAGTTATGCTCAGGCAGAGTACAGTTCACCGGTACAATCACTTACGATCAGAGGCGGCGATGAATACAAATGACACCAAGTCCATCGCGAGAATGCTTCCGGTGCCTTCAGAACATACGTGTTGCAATGACGTTCTGGAGGAGGGCAGCAAACCAATCGCTTACAACTATAAGCTATTATTAGTTTAGTTCGCAATCTAAATTTGCATCCGTACATCTATGGAGTGTTAGAGATAGTGAAATTACTGGGAAAAGCAAGAAAAACCAACTTTTTGTGGGCCAGGTATGAAGGTGGTACCGTCTACCAAGGTGTCTGATTAACCAAACGACCTCTTCGATGGAGTGGATTCTCGAACATACAGAGCCCATAAAGGCTGGAATCGCAGGTTGTTCAGTAGCTTCTATAACGTGGTTGATGCGGACTTACACAGCGTAAACAAGACCAGCATAACGTGCCTATGCCAGTGGAATCATTAGTTTGTATATAGCCTACTGGGTGTGCTTCCGAGGTCTTACTATGAAATACAGGGCAGAGACCCAAGTCCAGGGTCTGATCTGTGGTATTATTAGGTCTGTAGTACTTATGATTTGACATAACCTTACCCAAATGTAGCCTATCTTGAAATACCGTCGGGTAAGAAATATAACTGAGGGTAGAGCATTACCTCTCTTGGAAAAATGAGTACTAAAAGGATAGAATTCGACGGTTATTGTGGTCTAGCAAGGATGGAGAGAAAGGAAACTTGCCACAATCATAGACAAGAGCCGTGATGTCGATAACTATGCTGGCTATGAGACCAATCACTGAGGTGCAAGTGTGACCATACGAGTTACATAATTATTTATCTGCAGACACGACAAAGTGGACTGTAAATCAGAAGACATTCAGCACCAAAGTGTCGGCGCAATGGACGTCAGAGGAGAAAAATGCTCAGGGAATTGTTGGCCTCGTTTCAACTTATACCATCGCCGCTCCGTACCCACCACTTCTCTTCATATCGTATGTAAGTACTGTATGGCATGCCCTTGCAACGTGCCATGTATATGTGTCAGAAAAGAACTGAAGAACGAGCCGCGAGTGGCATCTCGCTTTATGTTCGCCCGCTCGGCTGTGATTCCTTACATCAACATGGAGATCTTATCCTGAACCATGCACTTACCGTCGGCTCACTCCCTGCAAACACAACCTAGCCCGTCAGAGAAAGTCGCCGTCGAGTTCGATTGACATTGTTGTTATTTGAAGGTGAATCTGGCAGCTTGTCCTTTTGGGCTATTGCAGGGCAAGACCGCCTACCAATACTAGCTCTGAAACTCGTGGTGAACAATGTTTCAGCATGCTGGCACATAGGAGGCTAATTAGGTACACAGTATATTGCATGAAGCGCATGGCGTTGGATGCTGTTCAAGAGTGGTCTATCCACGCCGAATCCAACCATGGGAGGCGGGGGTATGATCGAAGGTTCCCCCTGATAATCGTGCCTACCCGGAATTTGAACCCCAGGGAGAAATTCCGTCGAGCTGGACTACTACCGTCCTATGAGATAGTTGAGATTACGGAACTGACCTGTGTCTACGGCCACCTCGTGGGGGCCTGTGGAGATAAGAATTTGATCCGACCAACGCCTTGGGGCGTCGTGAAGGGAATTATTCAGTGGCCATCGAGTATTCTCTTACCACGAATGCCCTGAGCAGGGCCCTTCGGGGAACCCTGGTGGACATTTTTCCACAACTTGTCACGAGTCGTCTTCCTTGGGTATCATGCAACCTGGCTCGCAAAAGTAATAGCGCATGCCCGGGCCATTCCCTGCTCGGACTTGTACATGAGACTAACTGCATCGAGATGTGTGATGCATGATGCATGATGATCCAAAAGAAATCAACGAAATGCTTCCGAAACGCGGACACGTGACCTGTCGCGTTGGATGTGGGTTGGTGGCAAACTCAACCAGTTCCTCGTCGACGCCAGCCTCCAGCGGACGGGCCCGTTCCAAGCTGCCACCAAGCCCCGATGACCTCCCAGAAGATTCGAATTGCCGCACGTCTCCGCCCACAGCTGGAACACGAGCTGGACGACGAAGCCGTCCAGATCACACACACACCCGGCGGCCCGTCGTGCATCAACGTCCCTAACCCGCGCGATCTATCCCAAGTGTTCAACTTCCCGTGAGTGTCTGTCGTGTGGGCTTTGGCGTGCCGAAAGGTTCACGCTTGACCTCAGGTTCACGTCATGCTACGATCAGTCTTCGACTCAGGAGGAAATATTTGAGCGGGACGTTCGTCCCCTCATCGACGTTGTCTACAGCGGTGTCGTAAGCACTCGTCCTTGTCCACTTGCTCCCTCGTTACTGTCGTGTGTCAGACCGTCACCATCTTTGCCTACGGTGTCACCTCTTCTGGAAAGACACATACTATGCAAGGGACAAGAGCCCAACCGGGTGTTATCCCTCGAGTAGTCGAGGTACGCCTTGTTGCACGTCTCTCGCTTTGGCTTACCTCTCTCTCTCCAGGCAATGTTCCATCAGAAAGCCACTCTGCAGCGCAGCAGTGTCGAACTATCTATTTCGTACATGGAGATCTACAAGGACGAAGTCTATGACCTTTTTGTCAACCGCGAAACCGTGCGTTGCATTTCAGTGTTGGCTACTTGTTCAGCGTATCCACTCTTGCTCGATGCAGGCACCAAAGCTTCCCGTCCGCGAAAACGATGTCGGGCAGGTCTTTGTGGCCAACTTGACCTCAATGTCAATAGCATCCGTCGAGGAATTCGACGAAATTTATTCGTTTGTCATTTTCAGTGTGTTCTTGCCCGGTTGACCGTGACCGTTCAAACACAGCCGTGCTTCTCGCCATCGTTCGGTCGGCGCGACTAACCTCAACCGCGCATCCTCCCGTTCGCACGCCGTGCTGACCATTGCAGTGACGATGACGGACTCGTCTGCCGAGAAAAGTGAGTGATCCCTGGGTGCGCCGCTGAACCTCAGTTCACCGTGCGACGATCAGCGTTGACGGGAAAGATCAACCTGGTCGACCTCGCCGGGTCGGAGAACAACAAACTCACCGGGAATGATCAGAACCGCATGGCTGAGTCAGCGGCGATCAACAAGAGTCTCAGCGTGCTCGGGCAGGTGGTGCATGCATTGAACCAGGGCGCCGTAACGTCGAATCATACCGTCTCTCGTTTGCATGCTAATGGGTTTACAGTCGCGTATACCATATCGTAATTCAAAGCTGACACGGATTCTGCAAGATGCCCTGGGCGGCTCGTCGGTCGGGTTACTCATTTGCAACATTGCGCCCGGCGTCAAGTTTCGACAGGATACACTGAATACTCTCAAGTACGCACCCTCTTGTCGTCCTCTTTAGCTCTCCTCATGCTGGCACAGTTTTGCCGTTCGGACCAAGAACGTCGAGAACCGCCCCGTGGTGAACGAGCGGGGTGCGTTGCCAGGCAAGGTTGACTGACGAGTCACTGAGTCATTTTCGCAGACAATCGTCCACAAGCCAAGCTCCATTTTGCGGCTATACAGCCCCCACCGCCCAAGCTGGCGCCCGCCGTTTTGCAGTCGGAGACCATCGTCGCCGCGCCACCGGTGTTTACTACCAATGCGGCAGCGGGGCCTTCCCGCCCCCGCCCGTCGCGCGTGCCACGGATCAGTGGCGTCGGTCCCGGGTTGATACCGCCACTGGCAAAGACAAAGTCGCGCCCGCCATCTTCGGCGGCGATCCTGGAGCAATCAGACACGTCGATCCAATTCACCGACAAGGACATTGACGAACGGGTCCGTAACTCGGCCTCGGTGTTGCCCCGTACTGATTCTCGACCCTGCACAGATTGCGAGAGCCGTCGAGGTGGAGGTGGCGCGCCGCCTGAAAGAGCGTGAGGAACGGGAGCGCGAGGAACGGGCGCGGCTAGAACAAGAAAAGGAGAACGTCGCGCTGAATGAGAAGCAGGACGAGTGCGGACGGCAGACGGATCTCAAGTTGCCGCCTGGGGTACTGACGCCGCTGCTCATGCGTCACCGTGACTTGGACGACCAGCTGCGCGCGAGACTCGCGGAGTTGGAGAACAAATAGTGCGTATTAACGCGCTTTGAGAGGGGAGGGGGATATGAATAGGAGCTCATGATGCGTAGTGAACGCGGCAACAAGGAACGCCAGCTCGCAGACGTGTTGTCGCCCGCGTCGCGAAAGAAGACGGGGCGGGCGTATGTGGCCCTCGCGCGTGCCCATTCTGAAAAGTGGGTTCCCGGGCTGGTGTGGCCAGGACTGTTTACTGACGCGGCTACGACAGGGGCGACCTGCAAGTCGCGCTCGAACTATACCGCAAAGCGGAGACGTACGTCCCCGATAACATCAAACTACGAGAGAGGTGGATCCTTTTCGTCGTCCATGTTTTCCTATGTGAATTATCGAGATATCGAACGTGAATTCTGACGATTTGCTTTTTCTTTTTTTTTCTTTTCGTTTGGGTGGGGTGTGTTTGGCCAACAGAGTGCTCGAGATTGAGTGGGCTGTCAAGAACGGCAAAGAGTTTGTGCCGTCGCCAAAGAAGCCGAGGAAGCCGAGGGGCAAGAAGCGCAAGGTCGCGGCGACGGGCGGCGGGAGGAGGGAGGAGGTGGGGTCAATAGGTGCGGCTGCACGCATGATGATGGGCGAGCCGTCGATGGACGAGGGTGAGGGACCCGGGACAAAGGGTGGGCTGATGGCTGTCAAGGAAGAGGAGGAATACGAGGGAAGCGGGGGATGGGAGACGCCTGCGTTGAAGAAGGTGAGGTCGGGCGTCGCGTGAAGGGCGTATGACTTTTTTTTTTTTTCACGAGGATGATGACATCACGTAGATTGGTATGACGCGTGTTGTATGGCCAAGAATACAGTTTCAAGACAAGTACATATCTTGTACATCCTCTGCCCACACCTTACTGTGCTCTTCAATACAAGAGTGAAAAAGAGGACGGTATAGAATAAATAGGTTCAAAAAAAGACCTATGGGTGCACTCGCCAGCGCCGGGAAAAAAAAGGAAGAAAAAGGAAACATGCAGACAGGGAAGGCGAAAAACAGGCTGCTAGATCGGTATATCCGGCCTCTCGATCGTTCCCTTTTGGCCAGAGATCATAACACATTATGGGTACGTAAATACGTTCAGAATGGCTTTCTTTCTTTCATCGTCCACTGGGAAACATGCCTTTTTTGGGGGGGGGAGGGAAAAGGGAAACGCCTACTTTGATTTCATCACCCGTCCATGCTGAATAGTTCGTCGTCGTCGCTGTTGCTGATCAACGGCCGGCTGAGCGGGCTGAGTGCGTTTTGGACGTGCCAGTTCCGGGCGGTCACCGCGGCCGCATGCGGTGGGGTGCGGAGCGGCACACCCCCGGGGAGCCGTGCAAACATGGTCTCGAGTGTCGCCATCGACGACGACAGGGGTGCACCCGTCGTTGTCGGTGCCGCCGAGACGACTGGGCCCCCATCGTGCGCCGCGAGGAGCGCGTCCGTCCCGAGGTGCTGGTTCGACTGGAGATGCCACTCCTGCCCCGCGCCCGCGTTGATACCGAAGGGGACGGGTCCGTGGCCGGGGCTGAACGCGCCGCCGCCGACGCTCGAGCCGCCGAGGGAGCTGGGGGAGCCCGTGAGCGGGAGCGCGTGGATGCGCGAGTAGCCGGCTGCGAGGCCCTGGGGGAGGCTCTGTCCTGGGGCGTGGTTTTGGAGGGCGCGGATGGAGGGGGAGGTGGCTTCGCCGAGACCGAGGCCGACGTTGGGGCCATTGTTCGTCGTGGGCCGGCCGTCGTCTGCACCGGGGCCGTGAACGGGGGCGTGAGAAAGAGGTGAGCGGCTGAGTCCTCCGAGACCGAGGCCAGCGCCGAGCCCGAGGGCGGGGTTGGGCGTGCGCGCAGAGTTGGTGCCGGTGTTCATCTTGGAGTAGTAGTGGTGGAGGCTGGGAAGGAAGGCGGCGGACGCGTTGGAGGGGGCGAGGAGGGAGGACGAGGGCGAGTTGGCGTCGTCGCGGAAGGCATTGGGTGTCGCGGAGAGGGTCACGGGACCGGCTGTGTTGAGCGCACCGAAGCCGTTGGGGGATTTGAGGGAGCTGGGGGTGCCAGAGCCTATTGGGGGTACGGCGAAGGAGTGCTTATCTGGGGAGGCGGGGACGCCGTTGTTGGTGAGGCCACGCTCTGCCCAGATGGACTTGACGTCGCCTAGGAGAGTAGGGGCAGGGACGGAACGGGAGTAACGGTGATTGGATTGGTGATTCTGGGTGGGGGGAAGGTGCGCGTGGGCGGCAGAAAGGGGAGAGGAAGTGCCATTCAGGACAGGACGGGATGAGCCAGAGTTCGTGCGGGACATTCTGCGGGAACGCTCAGAGGGGGTCAAGAGGTCGGTGAGCGAGGAGGGAAGGAACTCTTCGAGATCTTCGTCGGCGGACAGGGCCTCTGTAGAGGTGGTGACCTCGGCCCCAAGCAGAGCCTGTGAGCCCACGGGATCGGGCTTCCACAGTGGAGCGTGGGTGTGACCGAGAGAAGACGGGACGCCTGCACGATTTCTGGTCTCCGTGAGCAAGGAGGTGTGGGCGTGAAACGTGGAGGGGATGCCCGCGTTCTGTGGGGAATCGCCGGAGGAGATCGGGGAGTGGGTGGATAACGAGCCGCGGGGAGGAGAGCCAATGGGGCCGAGATCCGCGGCGTCTGCAGGGAGGACGGGGCGACGAGGCGCGCTGGGCACGTTGAGGGGGAGGGTCGGCGGGGACGGATTGCGAGGGGCGACATGATCCGGGGACGGGGCGTCCTGGAGATCGTCCTCTGGCAACCTGTCTGCGGACTGGTGGGCGTCGGGGTCGTCGGGGAGGGGGAACTGGGGGAACTCGGTGTCCTTGAGCGGGGGCGCGGGGGCGGAGGGGGCCGGTTTGAGGGTCATGATGGGCGGGCGGGCGGAGGTGGTGCGGGTCGGGGCGGTGGAGCCGGAGAGGAGGCCGGAGCGTGCGCTGGGTTGTGCGGCGGGGTCGCGGGGGGCTGACGGATGGCCGTTCTTCTTGGGGGGCCGTGGGTGCTTGGGATCGCGGGGCGGGGTCGACTGGGCGCCGTTGGCGGCGAGCTGGGCAGCCTTTTTGTTTTTGCGATCCATGGACATGCTCTGGCCGGGGAGGACATGGGCGAGGGCGCACTTGTGGCCGAACTTGCAGTTGCCCTTGACGAACCAGGCGCAGACGTCCTTTTGCTGGCCGGGCTCGTGGACGACGTGGGAGAAGGGGCAGGAGGGCCCCGCGGTGCATGCGCCGACCTTGAAGAACTTGCAGGGGACATGGGAGAGGTCCTTGGCTACGGGGTGGTCAGCGGGGCGGGGCGGGGCGGGGTCCAGGGAGAGTGGTACTTGCACTTGGAGGACTTTGGCTTGCGGTCAGAGTCGGTGTCTCTGTCGTCTGAAGAGTCGAGCTTGTCCGTCGCGGGCATCGTGATGGTCGCGGTCAGAGTGGTCATGATTCCTAATCCCGACTGGTCTGCCATCCCGCCGTGTCGGTCACCTGCTGGCCTTATTCGCCTCATGGCTCCCACACGCCCCGTTCTTCCATGCCCCGTCCAAGGAACATCGGCCTCTGCATCGCGGCTGCCCTCGCCGGCATCTCGCTCGCGCTCTGGCTCAGGCAGGTCCGTGTCCCCCTCCCCGCCCACTCGCCCCGTCTGACCCCCCCCAGTGGGCGAGGCGCGACGAGCACCCGCCGCCCGCAAAGAGCCCGCCCCCGATCCGCACCCATGCCCTCCCCCCGCCCCCGCCCGTCCTCCCCGCCCCCGACAACATCCCCGACGCCGAGGGCGCCGAGACGTCCGACACGGACTCGTTCGTCGACCTCCTGTCCCCCTCCCCGGCCCATGTGTCTCCCCGGCACAGCGTGCGGGCACATGATCTATTCGCCGAGTCGCATATATCCTTCACAGAGCTTGGCAGCCTGGTGGCCCCCCAGAGCGGCCCCAAATAAGGCGTCTCGCGCGGGGCGTAATGTACCATCTGCATGTATCTATGTACCATGTCTGTACGCTACGGTCGAAGCCCTTGTCAGCAATCTCACGAGACAATACGGTATCCGAGCAAGCGACGTAGTCCCAGCCTAGTGGAACAATCGGCTAGTTTTTCCGACCATGCTCTCCGCCGTGTCGTTGCTGACTTCTTTACTCCTAGTAGGCCAGGGTACAGGCGCCGCTGCCATCCCGAGCCGCAACTTGCATCCTCGTGGCGTCGCCATCACCAGATATGATCCTTCATGGTCTCCGTAGGCGTCGGCACTCCCCCTACTGCCTGTATGTATGTCTTCTCACATTCCGCCCCGTCTCACGTGCACAGACAACCTCCTCGTCGAAACTACCTGCGCCAATACCTGGATCGGCGCTGATAAACCGTACACGCCAACGAGCAGCAGCAAGGATACCGGGTACCTTGGGGTAAGGTCAACCGACCTGGTCCTATATGAAATGATTCCATTTTTCCTAGGGCGTCTATTTGCCTACAGCGGGCCGCTTTTACACTGGCAAGTCCCACAGATGTCGGAGCATACATCACTGATGGCGTTGTGCAGGCGAGGAGTGGCTAGACACCCTCGACCTTGGCTCTGGTCTCGTCGTCACCAATCAGTCCATCGGTGTCGCAAGTGAATCCTATGGGTTTCCGCCTGGCGTCGACGGCATGCTCGGGTAAGTGGTCGTTCTCCCCAAAGACGTGTACCGACCGCACCTAGTCTTGCTCCCACACTCTTGACCGTATCTACCTTGTTCAGTCAGCCCCATGGGCTCATCCCCACCGTAGCCGATAACCTCTACGACCAGGCGACCATCCCCGAGGAAGTATTCGCGCTGTCTTTACGTCCCAGTACCAACGCCGACAACACCGCTGGCGAGCTCTACTTTGGTGGCACCGATCCAAGCAAGTACACCGGACAGATCTACTACGCGTAAGTGAGGGTCCAACGGGCTTCCATCGTCTATCTAAACCATCTCAGCCCCTTGACCACGACCCAGCCCTCTTCGCTCTTCTGGGGCTTCAACCAGACCATCACCTACGGCGACAAGCCCATCTTGACCAACGGCGCTGGCTTCGTCGACATCAGCGCTACACTGATCCTCATCGCTTCCGGTATGCACCCCGCGCGAATCTGGGCCAGAGACAATGACTGACCGACCCCATATAGACGCCTATGACGCCTACAAAGCTGCCATCGGCGCCACTGAGGACACCGCAACGGGGATGCTCAAGCTGACCGCTGCCCAGTACGCGAACCTGCACGACCTCCACTTTGACATCGGCACGGTGAGCCACCTTGGACCGTCCGACCCGCTCGTCCCTGACGCTTGCGCGCGCTCACAGGGAACGCTGGCGCTACCGCCCAACGGCCAGATCTGGCCGCGGGCGCTGAACACCTACGTCAACGGCACCGCGGGTGCGATCTACTCGGTCGTGAGCGCCGTAGAGGCCCCCACTGGATGGGGTCCTGGTTTCATCCTCGGCCAGGCATTCCTCGAGCGCTTTTACGCCGTGTTTGATGCAACGCATCAGCGGGTTGGATTGGCGGCGACAAGCGACACGAACGCGACGGTCAACTGAGGGCGTGTATCGTACTGCGTCTAGCTGACACCACCGTACTCTGTCGTCGCGTGCTGCACGGTAGCAGAGCACTGCGGAGGGCGGGCTACAACTGCGGTCGGCGGCGCATGGGAGCGGGGCAGGAATAGACCAGTGTATATTGTGTATGATGTATGACCAACTATAATACGAGTATTCAACTTCTGGTCCGAGTACGTGCGCTGGTGCCCGCTCTGCGTGTTTTGTTCTCCTGGCGGCATTGAGGCAAACATTCGGGCATGGCGCGGGAAAAGGCGGGAAGGCGGGCGGGATTGAAGCGCCGCCCAGAATTGAGAACGGCCAGAGGCCGTGCCGCGAGCGTGGTTCGGACGGTTCGGACTGCGCGGAGGCCTTGGAACGTTTAGAAATCGCAACTCCTAGACTTTATGGACCGGACTACACTTCCATTTCTCGAGTCCACGAGTCGGGCGGGCGGAATATCGACATGTGAACGGAGGCCATGTTTAGAGCTCGGATGAAGCGGACACTCAGCGCTATTTATTTTTCCTAGGACCCGGGCCCGCTGCCTTTTCCAGACGCTCATTTACACGACGGGGTCGGAACGCATAATATCACTTTAGTACACTGGTACCCAGTGCTACGCCATCACGAGGTATCTCTGATATTGTGTGCTGAGCTCGTGATTTATCGTAGAACTACCCCCGCGACTCTACTAGAGGATCAGCCGGTCAACTACGCTCTGTGGCGTATGCCGCTAAGCGGCCGGTTGGCACCTGCGAGTCGAGACCAAGGCCTCAACTCTGCCTGTCTCGAGTGCCATCATTCATAATCATGACATCGGCACTTGCCCCTACCCCCGATATGATGTTCCCCAGTGCCAGTGAGGATCAATATTCGGATCCTCGTGTTCAGACGAGCCTTTCGCCTCTTCACCGCGCCTGCCCGACACTTTTGACACGGACCGTCCATCTCCCATGCCTAGGCCGGACGATAACGACCTACGCACGCTCTTGCACGAACTTCTCAGCCGACCTCAGCCTTATCAAAAGCCTAATGTCTTTGGAATCGCGTTTCACGCAAAGGGCGCTCGCTGGGCGAGGCTGCAGCATCGAGGAGGCTCAAGAGGCGAGCCAGCGCGATATCGTCTGGTCCCCTGCTCATGGCTCTGCAGGGCACCCGCCTCTTTATCAATGGCACCAAGCCGCTATCCGACAATGCACTGCGTGAGGCCCTGCTCGTGAAGCAAGCGCATCGCGAGGTCAGACGGCACCCTGCCTTGGCAGCAGCGTGGGTTTTCAAGGAGGCACAGCAACTATGCGGCGTGACGAGGCATATGTGGCACAGGCCAAACGCGAAAGCGAGGGATGTGATGGATTTCTCGCACGAGGCCCTACGTCGAAGAGGCTTCAGCGATGAAAGTGGCTGAAGTGTACCTCCATCACATGGAGAAAGACAACCCGGGCAATTCGAACGACGCGTAAAGTGGTTTTTGGTAGCTGATGTGCTTGATGACCGGCTCCACTCACTTTAGGGATTTTTGTATCTGTGTTTCAGAAGTCATTCGAGCATCGTGCACACGATAACGATCCCGACGAGGTGTATGGCAGCACCGACGGCCATACTAGTGGTGAGGGACCGCGGACACTTGCACAAGTGACTAGACGAAAATCGACTCAGTGGACCCGATGATGGGGCGCGCCGCGCGTTTTCGTCACTTGTTAGAGTCAGTGGGACTATTGCATGAATTTAGTGCGACTGACGGTCAGTTTACCTACCTAGCAAGTTCAAATAGGCCAATGACACCTTGTTTATTGTCCTGTAATGATCGTGCGCTGACCCGACGCACTCGCCGTGTTGGACGCGCCGGGAAAATTACTATAGGGTGTCCATCCCTTCAAGTTGGTCCCGTGACCATCTGTTTAGTAAGTGAGTGCCTCGAGGCCATATCGGAATACTCTGCACTCATCTTACTTTCATTTGCATTGTCAAGCGCGTTCAAGTTGTCCACGGTACCTGTGATCTGTTGATATGAGGTGTGCGTCCGACCGGCCTTTCAGGATGAGCCCTCGTTTGTCAGCGATCGGGTCATGTCCGGTCAACCCGGCGCGACCGTCGCTATCCGTCAGCGCACGTCGGTGGCACGTCACCCCGTTTCTACTCTTTGTTGCAATGTTACGCACGTACCTGTTTGATTCATTTCGAACGCATTCAACTCGTCGTGTACGCTCGATAACTTAGCCGTTCCCGTTCTTTCCGAACCGCGCTGAGGTATGATATCCCACTTTACCCGTTCATAGTTTATGCTCACCGCTGTACCGTAAACCCGTCTGTCTACGCTTTGGCCCTGCGCACTGATTCTCAACCTCTAACATTGTTCGCGTTGACCTCGCAATAGGCTCGTGATTGAATGGAATCGGCCGGTGAGTAAGCCCATCCTGGTTAGGCTTTCTACCGCGAGGTGAACTACCCCCGTGTCCACACTTGCTTCCATGGCCCTCGTACTGGGGTGGCATGCAGGAAGTCGGGCATATAAGGACAATCTTCATGGTTTCAGAATGTGCACTTAGCTGGTGCATCATATTTCTGAGATGGCAAAAATCATGCTGTTGGTTCACCCAAGTGGGTGGACGCACCACGGGCCTCACGAGTTCACCTCGAGTCCGTGTGTCAAGCGGCAGGCGGAATGTTGGGAAGCGAACGAGGCGGCTGAGGTAACGTGCAATAGAGCCCTGACTGGCGTCGTAACGCCAGTGGTCCATCTCCACTTCTCCTAATACTATTTATTTTTCTTATTATTTGGGACCGCTGCCTTTGAATGCTTGTACCACGATCGTACAGGTCTACCCGCCATACATCGTATGACATCAGCGCCACCTATTACGCTCAGATTCCTCGTAATCCGTTATTTACCAACGCTCTCACGGGGCGAATGCCACGGACTGCGATTTATCGCAGAACTACCTTCGTTGTCGAGACTTTTTATTTCTTCGCTGGTGACACGCTCCTTCCCGGTAGTCACCAGAATATCACGAACGTGCTCCTGGGCCTTCGCGCCGGTACCATGACTAAAAGGAAAAAGATGTCAGTACTTCCTCAAGGAGTATAAAGACAGATCGACCAACCGTAAAAATGGGCTGTCTTGTCCACGCACGACAAGTCCGTGATTGCTAGTAACAAGTTCGTGATTCCTAGCGACAAGGATAGCATCTTCCAACTTAAATGCAGTGTGATAGTTGGCATACCTTTGGGGTGGCTCGTAATCCGAATCCGAGTCCGCGTCAGAGTCACCCGAGTCACTGTGCGTTTGTTGTCACTTGCCCGTCAGTGGGACTCCATCGAAGTTGTATCCGCACAGGACAGAATTTAGTGTGACTGATGATCAACTTACGGAGCGGACTGCTGACCAAAAGTACGAAGAGGAGCCCCCACTACAAGTCAATAGATCAATAGATGTACCTTCATCGCTTGCGGGACGTGCAATAGATATATACGATGATCAGTGATGGAAGGTCCATCGAATGGTAAAGCGTGACCACAGGACGGAAATGGGCGAAGACGCACCGTTTTCTCCTCTTCTATTTTGCAGATATACCGAGCCTGGAACATGTCAGCACGAATGACGGAAACACCTCCCGCTTTTCAAAATAATGACCTTCATGTGTTAGCACCGTTGAATACTTGTTCGTCACCCACCCCAGGAGACGGTCTTCTTGTGACAGAAGTTCTTCTGTGTTGAGTGGCCCCTGAATACCAAGTATAATGCAACTGCAACATTGAACAGGAGATACACAACAAACCTTTTGGAGTAGAGCACCCCATTGACGATCGTGCGTTACCGCAACATCGGCAGAAGATACCTGTAACTCCGTCAGTATATATTACGGTGAGTACCCATGGCCACACGATATGCACACTACGTAGCAAGTACTGGTTAATAATGTCGGACGGATGGAACGGCTGGGTACTTGTTAGTCCCAAATAACTTCTACAGACGATGACTCACCTTAGTTGGTTGCGGAAAGTGACGAATCGTGACATCGTCAGAGGCACTAATATCCTTATCAGACGTAGTATCACTCCCAGTAGCATCCATCATGATAACAGTTCCTTTCGGGGCATTGACCATCGAGCTACTGCCAGCCTCAGATGGTTCGCTCCCCATACCATTCGGATGCTGCTCATGTTGTCGTGTACGGTCAACACGGTGAGGTCGTACGGAAGGAAAATCTGCCTTGACATTAATCTTGGTCCTACGCAGTATGCTTTCTCGAACGGCAATTTTGAACCCTTGTATAAACACAGTCTGGTTTGGTATCCCGCGGGAGTGCACACTTGAAGGGCCTGAACGCCAATCCATTGCCTGCGAAACTTCCCAGGTATAGGTCGCCGCTCTCCCCGTTTGTACAGCCTTGAACTTCGCCCAGGTTTTCACATTTCTGGCCCCCAGATTCTGCTGATATGCAGCAATGGACCAGGAACAAGCCTTGTGGAAACCAGTAATCAAATAGAGAGCATCACGGCTAATGATGCGACCGAGACGTTCTTCCGCAAAGGTATACCAGTCCACCGCGTGTCGAAGAGCTTCGTTCAGGAACAGACGTTCATTCGCGAGATAGTGATGTTCAGCACCCTCGGGGAGAACGAGAACCGCGCCTTCCCGGGGGGATAAAGCAAAGTCATAGTTTAGAGGACCTTGCGTACGTCTTCGGAAATGGCAATATGATCAGGTTATGGCTCACAAGGCCCGCTCGTTAACCCGGGACATGAATAGACGTGCCGTACCTGGCAGAATCCTCGTCAGATGGTGCTGTGTCCTTGGTTCTCGCCACTGAGGAACTCGAAATGACACAACCAACGACCTCTGCTTCGGGAAACTTGCAGATGTCACTTTGATCAAGTAAAATGGGAGAAAAGTTGTCAGGTACGCCATGTCGATGGAGGCGATGTGAGGGGGGCGAGCATAAATTGAAGAAGACATCAAAATTGCCTCCAGGAGCAACGATGCCAACGTCTCCAATTTTGAGCCCCTCCTCCACATAGATCGTCGGAAGGTTTACATTAGGCTCTGGCCTCCAGAGCGGGTACCCGCGATCTGAAGCAAGATTCCTCGCATAAACGTCCTGTGGGGAGTAGACCATGGATGCTGATGGGAACCAGTGTTCGTGGGAATACAACAACCGTCCAGCACACCCGGATACTACTTACAACTGAAGTTACGAACTAACACACTGTGATTTACTTCAAGTTGAACAGGACGTCCTCGAAACAGAAGAAACCTTCGTTGGTGATCTCTCGAATGCAATGCCTGCAGCAGGGCATAGCGTCAGCGTCGCTCGCGGCACGCCCGTCTGTGACAGATTTACCTCGGAATGGTTCCGAGTCGAAAGACCTCACCTTGCAAGTTGCCACTACCTTCTCCGTATATTATATACTAGCCCTTCATCACCCGCAGCGTTGCTGCGGACCACTACTTTCCATCACTTATAGATAGCATTGTTAGAGATTCAACTGTTTGAGTTCTGTCTAATGAAGCCATGTATTCAATACAATGTTACAAATCAAATGTTTAGATCTACAAAAACTTCAGGCCACACTACATTACTGGTTTTGCTGTCTTCCTGCCTCTCTTTAAATACAATCTTAATCCTTCTGGGATGAGTACAACGTGAGAGAGCAACATAAAGTTGACCATGAGAAAAGACAGGAGTACGCAAGTCAATTCCAATGTTTTCCACTGATTGTCCTTGAGATTTGTTGATGGTCATGGCATAGGCTAGGTGCACAGGAAATTGAAAACGA
>JBBPKG010000383.1:0-18497 GCA_038089115.1 Fistulinella cinereoalba | reverse complement strand
CACACCTCCCATAGATAAATGCGATTGAGGGATGGGATGTTGTTGGTGATTGCGCGGATCGGGTACAGGAGGATAGGAATAAGACGGATGTGGATGGAACTGGGTGTACTCGGGAGGGTAGGTAGCGGTGGGGGAGCGAATGTCAGCGTAGTTGGAGATGTGGGGCCCCATCGAACCATAGCCGGCGCTTTGCCAGCGGTCACTGATCGAGGTAGCATGAGAAACGCTAAGGGGAGGAAGTTTTCGAGACCCTTGGGAATCTACAGGGATTGTAGAACCCCGCGATTGGTATGCCGGATATGTTGCTTGTTGGTATCTCGCAGAGTCGTAGTGATCATAATAAGTAGAAGAATGCTGCGGTGCAGCAGTCGCTGCTTCAGGCACTTAAGGGGGTGGGGGAGAGAACGGATGAAAGGAAACGCACGAGATGTAGAAGCAGGCCACTGGGTGTAACTGGACACGACGGGCTCGTGTTTTGGCGAAGGGCGCGACTGGGAGTAAGGACTAGAATATTCTCCGGGCACTGTAGGCGGGAGCCAAGAGATTGAGCATATTGGAGGAACACTATGTAGAAACACAGACCTGGAGAACGTGAGGTTGGAAATGCTGAAGAAAGAGGAGGGAGCACAGTTCGCCCACCCTGTCCCGTCGAAAAGAAACCACTAGTTTGGGAATCCCCTCCTGGAGGGCTTCTGCGTGTTTTGGCAACAGTTCCGTATATACGATCGTCCCTCGGGCTCGTCATAGTAAGTTAAAGGAGATAGCAAAAGAGGAAGGAAAGAATATTATGGTTCAATGAAAGAAGAAATTTTGGGTTTATAAGTATGAAGAGGCACGGGCTGGATGTAATGTGCTGGTGGGGGAGGAAGAAAGGCGTGCGGCAAGAGGCGATGAGGAGAAGTGATCAGGGACGTTGGATGAACGAGGAGAACATGAAGACCGGGAAATTGGATGACACGAGGTGTGGTGGACAGCAGGGAAAGGGCGAGGGTGGGGCACGAGTGCGATCGGGGTGATGGATGCGGAGTGCAAGGAGTGAGGAATAAATGGGACGGCGGATGGTGTTCGGATGATGTATGAGGCATCAAACGAGATCTTTGAGCGACGATATAATTGTTTCTAGACGCACCAAGTCCAGTAGTATGTAACGAGGGGTCCCGGTCAATCTTCGCGGCTTTGCTCATTTTCGTCCAAGGCCCCAAACGAACGACGGACTAGGGAAGCTGTGTGTGGAACATGCGGAAATTGCATTCTCGCTAGATCTGCCCAGCGAGATCACCTCGTGTGTCGTGATTATTATTATTTTATGAAGTAAATACAAAATAATTGATGTACCGAGACTATTTGACCCTGTTTGGCACAGATTGCCATCCGACGCCCCAGATCCGCCCCGCCCCCCCCCACGCCCACGCCCGCGCCCGCGACCTGCCCCCCCCCCCCCCCCCCCCCCCCCCCCCGCCGGAGCCCCCCCCCCCGCCCCGCTGCCCCGCCCGCCGCTGCCGTACCCGCCCCCGACGCACGACCCGACGCCGATGCTCCCCGCAGGAACGATCCTCCACAACGGCTTCTACGATCTCCTCGCCATGATCCCGACCCCGTCCCCATCCCGCCTCTTCACCTGGGCTTCGACTCCCACCGTCATTGCCGCAGCCCCCCGAAAGAACAGGCGTATATCAAAGGACATGGTCTCCCGCCCCACGGGCTTCGTGTGCGTCCCCCTCCCCGCCCCCGTCCCCCCGATAACGATGTCCCGACAGCCATCTCGTCCATGCATCCGACGCCGACCAGGCGGAGGCCCTTCTCACTAGATGGGGCCCGGATGGAATGGGAAAGCTCGGAGGTCCGCTTCTCTCCAGTTCGCCCTTCTGCCCTTCTGCATCCTTCCTACTCCAGATCCGCGGTGGGCCAGCCCAATCAAATCCCGCGTCAAAATCACCAACAGGGCAAAGGCCATCAACGAGGTTGTCAACGCCTTAAAGCCCTCGGCGTCCAGCGCGCTCGGTGTCCAATCACCGCCGCTCCGGGTTGTGAACGGAATGAGCACACCCACTTCGTCCACCATAACGACCGCCGCACAGGAAAACTTTCCCCACTCTTCCCTCATAGTGGATGGCCTTCCAGGACGCCCTGGGAACTCGACCCTGCGTTGGGGCGGCGGCCTCGTCGCACATCCCGAGGTCGGCGAACACGAGGACGACACCCCTATCGAATCCAGAAACATCCCCTCCTCTTTAGTACACACTCAGAGAAAGCCGATCACCCCATCGCTGGCGACGCTCGAGAAAGCTGTGTCCGCCAGGATCTATTTCGAGAACCTTTATTTTCCTCTTCTCCGGCAGCCTCCGTCTCGTGAACAAAGAAAGGTCGCCATGGAAAAAGACATGATCGCCATGAAACTCTCCGAGGAACAGAAAGAGGAACTGCGCGCTCGTTGGCGACAAAACGAAACTGATTATCTTCGTGATCGTCGCAGGAAAGTAGATGTAACTGCCTTCATCAAACTAAAGACTATCGGTCACGGTTCGCGCTATCCATGAATTTGATATCGTCGCCATTTTACATTCATCTAACCCCACAGGTGCATTTGGCGTCGTGTCACTCGTCAAAGAACGAGATACTGGTCAGCTGTTCGCGATGAAACAGGTATTTATGTTTGTTTTCATTTCATCTCTGCTTAATATGTATATCTCTCGTTTCATTTGACAATACGAAAACAGTTACGCAAAACGGATATGCTACGCAAAGGGCAGGAAGGCCACGTCCGTGCTGAGCGCGACGTTCTCAAATCCGCGTCGCTGGTTTCCTCTCCGGGCGCAGCGGAGTGGATCGTGAAGTTG
Organism: Fistulinella cinereoalba; assembly: GCA_038089115.1. NCBI lineage: Eukaryota > Fungi > Basidiomycota > Agaricomycetes > Boletales > Boletaceae > Fistulinella > Fistulinella cinereoalba. The sequence goes on along the minus strand of JBBPKG010000383.1, from coordinate 15,660 downwards.
TACTATAGCTTCCAGGACCGTGACAACCTCTATCTGGTCGGTAGTTCTATCACCACTGGGCAGCACACACTGCCTCACTGATTCATTTTGATTTCATTTGAAATAAATATAGGTCCTTGAATACATGGGAGGTGGGGATCTCCTCAATCTCTTGATAGAGCGAGACGTTTTCGAGGAGGGTTTTACCCGTTTTTATGTCGCCGAGGTTCGTCCTTCCCGTTTCACATGCCGTTCGCGATGGGCGATGGAGCGCTTTATTTCCAGATGGTCCTTGCTATCGAGTCATGCCATAAACTTGGCTTTATCCATCGGGACATTAAGCCTGATGTGAGCATTCAATTCCTTCAAATTAAGGCCCATTTTTGATAAACGGATATCTTTGTCATTCTGATAGAACTTTTTGTTTGATCCGGAGGGACACATAAGACTGAGTGATTTCGGGCTCGCGTCAGTACGGATGAGACTAAGCGGGGACCTGGGTTCCCATCCTTCGGGTCGAGCGCTGACCACACGCCTTTTGTAGCACTGACCTTCACTGGGCGCATGATACATCATGTAATCCACCGATAGCTGTATGATAGGTTTCTAATTAACGACCCCGGTATAGATTACGAACAGCAACGGCGGCAACTGTTGCACAAGCACGGAATTGACCTTGATGATGGAAATGGCCTCATGGACGGCATTAGAACGAGGCGAATGGATAGGAAAGATATCGAAATGCTCTTAGGGGAGGGTAATGGCAAGGGTGGTATCTTCACCTGGCGTGAAAAGAATCGTAGGAAGGTACGATGGTTCTTCATAGTTTCTTCCATATTTCCGCGGTCATCGACCCCGCGCCACGCTGCAGCTAGCATATTCCGTGTAAGCTCGTTCTCTTCTCATGCAAGTCAGGATGTGTACATTGATGCTTCCATTCTGATCCAAAGATGTGGCACCAACTCGTATAGTAAGATATTTTGCCTTTATCCTTTTAATGACTCCTCCATTTTTCGTCGCTAGTGTCACCCGAAGTTATCAGAGGTAACGGCTACTCTTTTTCATGCGACTGGTGGAGTTTGGGGGTGATCATGTACGAATGCTTGTACGGGTAAGGAGTCGGTGGCTGGCGGCTCCGTTCACGTCGCTAATCGTTTGTCGGACCATAGACATCCTCCTTTCATCAGCAACTCCGTGCGTATCTGTCGTGCTCGGTTTCCGTAAACACAGGATTAGAAATGAGTTGACCAACATCCATATATTTTTTTTCTTGCAGCGGCATGTGACTCGCCAAAAGATTCTCAACTGGAGGCAGTCACTCAGGTTCCCCTCCCGTCCTCATGTTTCGCATGAGGGTGTCAACTTGATGAAAGCATTACTTTGTGAACCAGAGGATCGACTCGGTAACCAGACGTCCGCATCGGTCTTTCGACCTGAATCCCTTGCAACTCAGGCGCGCCGCAGTGGGTTCATTCTATCGACTTCTCGAACGAGTGACGGAGCGGAGGCGATCAAGGCATGTCTTCTCTACACCGCTTCGACCACGTCCTGATGGCGTTGGGGATACCAGGCCCACCCATGGTTCAAAGGCGTTGATTGGGATAACGTTCACCGATACTCGGCGCCCTATCGACCCGAATTAAGAAATCCCGAAGACACAAGACACTTCGACTCCGACATCCCCCCAGAGGCATGCATTCATTCATTTGTACTTCCTGTGCACACACGCTCATCAAACACGTTGTGTCCTAGCCTCTGGCTCCTGCCAATGGGGCGCCAGCCAATGTTACCAAAGATCCCCTGCTGCGAGATGAACTTCACGGGGAAGAAATTCTCAAGGTCCGCAAGGCCCTCGCATTTGCGGGTTTTACACACAAGAGCCCCCGCTCTATGAGCTATACCCGGGCCGACAGGGCGTTTACTGAAGCCCGAGATGGGAGCACCGCAGGCACGCGTGAGAGAGGCCGCCCGCGCCTTCGCAGTGTGCACGACTCTGGCAAAGGCCGCGCTATCTCTTTGTAGGCTGTCAGCAGCGTGTGCGGTGGGGGTGACGGGATGGTATATTTGATACGCCGTTTGCGTTATGTGGCGCCACGGCCCAGCAGCGACCTCGCTGCAAATAATGACGGTATGAGAGCATGGCCTGCGGAGCATATGTCCGGACAGCGACATGCGGACAGTTTTGCGTCATCTTTTCTTTCGTTTAATTTGCCTAGTCTTTTCCCCTTCTATTCAGTTTACATCGATTAGTGTGTGTTGTCGCGTCTGGACTGTTGGAGTTGCTTCGGTCTAATTACTTGTACGATTTGTTCGTTTTCTACGTTTTTTGCCATTCTGATGCGGACACGGGTGCGTCGGACAGCAGACGGGCCTGACAGAGACTGTACCGCAGTATGTGCTCACCGCCACTGCATGGAGGAAGCATGATCTCGGGATGTCGTACGGTTACGTGAACGGTCTGCGCTTTTCTCGTCCTTCCATCTGTTTCCTTATAGCTATATTTCCTATGAACCACATACCCATATGGGCGTATACAGGAAGGGCGCCTCTCTGAATCGGAATTTCTCGAATTCTCATTCGCTAACCAAACTGCTTGGCCTCGTGGCACGCTTTTTTTCCCTCTGGCCCATCAGGCCCATCACGCGTCCACTTATGAGGATGACGGCTGTGTGCGTTCTTTTCTTTTCTTTGTTGTTGTTGTTGCTGTTGACTCTTCTAGATGCCGCGCCTACCGGACCAACAGTCGTCGTTTCATAAGTTGCGACAGTCCGCCTACACGTCCCCACCCGACGCGAACGGCCGAGCGGGCTCTTATATACATACAGTCATAACGTCGTGCGTTGTTGCGTTGCGTTTTACGGTCACATGCATTGCGTGGTAAGGCGCAGGTCCAAACCCATGGGATTAATGTGTGTGTTGCCCCTGGCCCGCGGATAACGGGCTTTGCTCTACCGAACAAGGGCGCTGCACATGACAAAGAGAGTGTGACGTCCACCCCCCCGAGAACGCGGTGTCGTCATGCGCGGACGGTTCACCGCCCCCCCCCCCGCCTTTTAGTGGGTGAGTCGCTCGCACAGCGCCCTTGTTCACTCTTTCCCCTCGACGGATAAGAGGTAGTACTATAATTGGCTGACGTTAAGCGTCGGTACGTACAATAAATAAATAACACATAGCCGGTTCGTAACCAGGGTGATGCGGACATGGGGTGAATGCAGGATGGGACTACATGCTCGAGCGATAAATAATAATGAATAGTATTAAGCAGCTTTAACGAGGGAATCGAGAATAAGACGTCGAGAATATCGGATACAGGGTCTGGAAGAAAACACAAAGGAAAGGAAGAGGCGTGCAAAAGAACATAAAGAAAGAAAAGACAAAAAGGAGTGGCGTGATGCCGTGGAGCTACATTGGACGCGAGGTGATGGATCTTTCTATTGGACAAATGGTGTGTCGCCTTTTCTATGTGTTCGTGTGGATGGAATGCAGAGCCGATCGTGATTGAAACAGAAACGTTGAGTTGGGGTGTAGGGGCGCCCGCGCTGTTACTGCCTGTCGCTGTGCTCGTCACTCGAGCCTTCCTGGTGGCGACTGGGGGCCTCAGCATGTACCCGCGCGTGGCGGCGCATGTTGCTGAGCACACTGAAGCTGCGGCCACAGCCTTCAAAGGTGCAGACAAAGGCTACAGGGCATCGTGATGAGGGGTCAGCCTGTTCTTCTAGAAAGGTAAATGAAGTTCGAGGCTGGACTCACGTTTGTCTCCAGTGTGACTGTTCAAGTGGATCTGTCAACGGGGTAAGGAGATGGCTGGATGACGGAGAAGGTGTGCACACCTTCAGGCTACTAGGACGAGTGAAACCCTTGCCGCAATAAGGACATTCGTACTTTAAAGACGAAGGCGAGGACATGGATGGCTGGCGAGATAACTCCGAGGCGCCAGGTGCAGTTATAGCTTCCCGATACTGATCCCTGGAGGCTTCGGGGTAAGAGCCCCGCGATGAAAGACCCGTGGTAGGATGGGCATAATTGTAGGACTGTGCGGCCAGATTCGGATAGAGATGAGACCCTGCGGGGGGACTCCGATCGTGGGATGCGGCCGGTTGATCCGCCTGAGAAGTAGAACGAGCGTGGTGCCGAAGAGGTAGCTGCGAGTGATGTTGACTGATGGATGATGATATATTATCGGGACGAGATGCAGTACGTCCTTCGTAGCGTTGCGACGTCGCAGACGAATAATAGGTAGCCGAGGGTAGAGAACGCTGTCAAGGATGTGAGCGGTCAGCGGAGCCAATGCGAACGGACAAACTTGAATGCCAGGACCGTCCAGCTGATAGTCCTGACGACGTTCGGTTCGAGAGAACGATCGGTCAAAGCTCTGGTCAGGGCGCGAGCTGGGGACGATCCAGGGAGCTGAGTTCATTTGAGGCCTGGGAGAACGGGCCAATTCATCTGGTGGAGAAAGATTGATGTAGGTCGGTGGATGGGAAGAAGGCGGCATACCTCGGAACAAATCACGAACGGGAGGGAGCGTCGGGCGGGGCTCCTCTCGGTACATTTTTCTGTCAGACATTGGGATGGTGGAGAAGCTTGGAGGAGGGCAGGATCCGCCACAAGCTTCATGGTTTATATATGGGAGGATGGCCATTTGCATGCTAATCAGTCATAGTGGGAGGGATGTTATGAAAGGGTGCCCAGCCTTGCGAATGGGCTGGTGGGCTGCGAGAGGTGGAAACGGGGAATGCATGGGACGGTTACCAGGATGCCCCGCCGGAGTCCGTGCTGGCAGCAACGGTCCAGTTTGATCGTCGCCGAGCGTGGTTTGCTGTGCACGAGCCGACGGTGATCGTCATTTCCAGAATGGAGAATAGTAGAGAACGGCAGAGGTAAAACGCCATCAGAGGTGGGCGGGTCAGATAGATAAATGAAGGATTCATACCGAAGGCCGTGAGGAAGACGGGTGGATAGCAGAGCACTGGCCGGAGAGCGACCTCGGGGATGGCAGGCAGCGGATTGCCTGTAAGGGTATCAAGCGATGGTCGGAGTCAGCAAGTTGGCGTCAAGACTACGGTCGGAGGCAGGACTAGAGGCCGGATATATTTCTCATGGTCGCGGATCAGTCAGATGCAGAGCCGCTTAACGTCTCGAGGAGCGGTGAATGGTACGGTAAGGACAGCGGACAAGTGTGGTTATTAATTAAAAGAGGGCTCATGATTAACGAGTGTACACGGCCCGGGGGACAGATATTCGCCACATCATTGAGGGCGACGGGCAGCCAAGGGATGTGCCTCGTCTGCGGTCGAGGTGTTCAAGGAGAGAGCGTGGAGCCCCTGGGCGAACTCGTCCGAGAGGGCCGAGTAGACGATTCGGTGGCGCTGCAACGTCGACTGGCCAAGATGGGTGAGCTGCACTGGCGTTGATGGACAGGCGCTGTTACCTTTCCGACGAAGGCGTCTGAGACGATGCGCAAGGCGAAGTCTGTTGGAGGGGCGGTGGCAAGGGGTGAGTGGGGGGCTATTCGCCGACGCCTAGAATACGGACGGGATTCACCGGAGCCGCCATCTCGGGCCCTCATGGGGGCGTGATGGCGGTGGAGATGGGACTCGTTGGCAATGGCGAGTTGTGAAGGTCGAAGTAAAGCTGTCAGCTGAGAACGGTCGGTGGGTGCGCTGATCGGAAGAGTCGGAGGGACGCACCTTGTCGTGTATCGCGGTGTGAAGCGGGCCAGGGGATCGAGATTCGGGGACGAGCGTGGTCATGGGTCGCAGCAGGGGGCCTGTTGGGCGAGGACGGGTGATGGGCTGCACCGGCGGTAACTTGCGCAGCATGATGGATCGAGACAGCGCCGGGTCACGTGCACGCCCTGCTCGTCGCCATGGCCGACGAGCGCGAGATGAGCATACACCAGTGCGGCCTCGTCGACACCTGCTTCGAGGAGGGCCAGCTCGGGCCCGCCATCGCCGTGCTCGACCAGCTGCGCTCGCCCCGCTTCCGGCCCCGCCCGCAAGTCCCCTTGTCCCCTCCCCGCGCGACCCGGCTCACCCCTGCCCAGCGACCACCTCCGCCAGCTCCTCTACGTCGCCCTCGTCCCCCCCTCCGGCCCGGGGCACACGCCCGACTCCGGGCACGCGCAGCGCGTCCTCTTCTCCTTCCTCGCCACCAACGCCCCCGCGTCCCTCGCCAGGGCCCTCCCCGCCTACGATCTCCCCCCCGGCCCGATCGCCGACCATGACGGCGACTCCCCCGTCGCCCGCGAGTCCCTCTGCATCAAGCACGCCCGGAGCTGCTGGCTCATCCTCAGGCAGGGCTTCATCCACCCCCTCGATCCCGACCCCCCCGCCGTCGTCGCCGAACATGCCTGGCCGATCCTCGACTGGCTTCTCTCCCTCTTCGAAAAGGACGAGCGGCTCGCCTCCCAGAACTCCCCAGGTAGGCCCTCGCTCCCCGTCCTCCCCGGAAATAACCGTCCCCAGAAAAGTTCTCCCTCCTTCTCCTCTCGCAGATCCCTCCCCCGAGGGGTGGCATTGGCCCCAGATGGGACGCAGGCGCACCGCTCGACATCATCTTTCTCTCCCTCGAGCAGGACGACAGCCTCCGTCGCCCCATGGCCGCGCGCCTCCTCGTGCTCGTCCGTCTCCCCCGTCTCACCTCCGTCCTCACGTTGAACCCGCCTTTCACAGCTCATCAACCTCTCTCTCTCTGGCTCTTTCGATGCCACCATGTTTGCCGCTGCACTCGCAACACGCCTCTACACCTCTTCTCCCCAAACCGTCCAGAACTTGTTCGAGACCCTGCCAAGGACGATCCCTGTCCTCTCCTTCAACGTCACCGTATGCCAGAAATTCCTCTCGTCTAGTCCCTCCACGACTGCCGGCGCAAAGCCCCGTCCCAGGCCCCTTCCCAGGCGCGAACCCCGCGGTGCCCCATCCTCGGCCGCAGACAACGATGCCAGTCGATCAGGATCCCTCGTCATCCCGCCGCCTACACTCGCCACATGCTCCGATGTCTTCCAGCTCCTTCGCACTGACCACGAATCGGCTTCCGCCCCCGTGTCTACCATCAAGTACATCCTGCTCGTCTCCTACGCTCACCTCCAACGCTTGTTGCCTCCAGGGGAGAGGGACGGCGACTGGAAGTCTGCCCTATCCAATGGCGGCTTGAGGAACGTCATCGACTCCGTCTTTCCCAGTGATAACTCGTACCACACAGCTCTCACGATTCTCACTACCTATTGGCCGCCGTCTGACTGACCGTGGTCTTCGAGTAGGCGTTCTCGCTTGTTTTAGCGTCAGGTTCAAATATACCGTTAGTGTGTACTCGCTAAATAACTTTGAGATGAGTGGTCCACGCCGCGACGGTTTTAGCTCGACCGATCTGATTCGTCCTCGATCTGTGCCTCGACCTCTTCGAGTTCCATGTCCACAAGATCTCCCTCGTCCGCCCCACCGGTGTCCCTCCCTCTGCTTTCTTGATCACGGTACAATTGAGCGACAACCCACGCAGTGGTGGCGTCCTCCGGATGTTTGTCCTCCCGGACACGGATGAACCGCGGAAACCGCACACTCAGGCCTCGCGCGGAAGATACTTGACCCAGCGCAGCCGTCGACACCGGGCTGAGCGTAATGCTACACCACCGCGGCACATCACAATGAACACCGGAACAAAAAGCAGCAACCGGTGATTTGCTCACTCGGCACCACGTATTTCCCAGACTTCGTGCGGTCGAAAATAGACGTCGGGTTTGAAGCCTACGATGGCGTATATGGAGTCGCGGCGCCCGCAGATGCATTTCGAGGGTCCGACACAGAAGGGAAAGCAAAGCACGGTTTAATGCGACCGCGCATGGTTCCAGCGATGTGATGACACCCACCTCCGATATCGCACTCCCCTATAGGATGATGAGATGAACAGTTGCCAGAGTCTTGGGAATACCTCGAGGTGAGATCCTGTTTTTGTGGAGGGGGTTCAAACAGGGAATCAGCATCACCCGTTTATACATACGCTCCACGCCGCCCCTTTGCCCTCCCATCTACAACGGAAATCACGCCATACCTTGTAAAACGCATCAGAAAAACCTGTCCAGAAGCGACGTTAGAGACGCCGAAGACGCACACGCCACGGCACCTGAACCTCACCGGACATGCACTTGCAGACGGCGACGGGCCTTTCCTCGTCAGAGTCCCACACGGCGAGCAGCACGGGGCTCCACCAGCCTGCCTTGCGTCCATTTCCGTACCACGCTCCGACGGGGACCAAGTCGAGCGAATCCCCAACGCCATCCACGTAGTCCCTCTTGAGCTTCAGCCACGCAAACGAGCGCTTATCTAAAAAAAACCGTCGTTGACGCCTCCACGACGATGAGCTCATATGTCGACGAACCAGGCTCATACGTCGCCAACAAGGGCCGCCTTCGAGGGGTCTGCGCCACACCGTCCAAACCGGGACCATTGTCCAGAAGCTATCGCATGCGATCAGCACCACGCCAAGCGGGACGGCATGCGGTTCCCAATCGCTCAACTTTGATCATGAGACCTTCGCACCGGCTTTCCACGGCTCTTTGCCAAAACTCTTCAATCTGCTCTCGCCCTTGATCGCTTTCGCAGCAGGTGACATGGTCAAAGTGGGCCGTGCCTGGTTCCCCTGGTTTCAAGGCCGCGAAACGCGTTCTCAGCAAGTGTCGTCTTTCCCGGAATGGCCGCTCCAACAGAATCTAATTAAACAGCATTTGGGTGGGGGAAGGGCGATGAATTTCTGGACCGGTACAACAAAGGCGATGAACAACAACACATAGCACGTACCTCGCCATCGAGGTACATCAGGTCAAACGCAAACACACACACGAACACGTTCAGATCTCGAATCTCGACATTTTTGCGAGCTCTGTTCGACAGCTCTTGAAATGACTTCAGGCCGCCGTCATCCGGATCGATGGCAACGATCTCCGAGTCGATAATAAAAGACGATAGATCAGCCATGCGTGCAAACAGGCATCTGACCAACGAAACCACGTCGGGATACTGTGACCGAGAGAACATGAGATCAGCTCTAATGAAAGGCACACGTGCACAGACAGGGGAGGGGAGAAGGGGGAGGGGGAGGACAGAAATAAGCATTACTTTCTCAGTCATATTTTCTAAATGCCGGGAGAAAATGTGAATGGAGGGACACCCATTGGCTGCCTTGCATGCGTGAATCTGTGCACGTTGACCGTCATACTTGAACTCCGCTGTGAATGGCATTTCGTTCAGCCGGTCGTATATCTCATCAAGCGATCGCGACGGTGAGCCCAGTGTGGGATGGAGCGGGATACCTGATGCGAACGATTGCCAAAACGGTTTATGTCAGGAACGCAATGGAGCCTTACCAACGGTGAGCGGAACCCGCGCAGCGAGCCCGTCGAGTCCACCGGCCATGGCCCCTGCAACGATGTGGTCCAAGTTGGGATGCTGGACATACACCTGTTTGACGAGCGCTTCCGCACTGGCAAACCTGAGAAGGACCTCGTTGCGTAAAGGGTCCGTGTTCTTCTTTTGCTTTCCCGACCCAGCAGGCTGAATAGATGCGAGAAACTCGGGTGTCACATGCAATGAGGAACCGCACGGCACGGAAATGGTCGGGCTCGTCGGTGGAGACAACACCAGCGCTCGGCCAAGCGCGGTTAATATGGACGTTCGAACGGCACCCACGCGCAGGTTCTGGCACAGCGTTCGGACCAGAAATCGTGTCTCCTCACCCCTTGCGGCGACTAGCAGGCGTTCGACGATGGACTGCTTTTGCTTTGCCGCGCCTTGGCCATTGACATGAGCAATGTCCAGCAATGACTGGTACACGGCCTCGATCAACAAGGGCGGATGGGCCACGAGCGTACGGATGTTGGATTTCGCCGCGAACGCGACGTCCCCGGGGTCGCCTGAGACATTGTATAGCCTCCGAAGTGCCCCGGGTGTGAGACCGGATACGTGTTGAATGGACTTGGAAATGACAGAGGCGCCGATTCCAAGTTCGAGTGGGGAATAAGCGGGGGAAAGCGCATTCGACAAGAGATAAAGTGCTGGCAACAGTGATGCGGGATGATATAATATGAGACATCTCAGGGTATTCGTGAGTGCATCAACAATGGCGATACGAGAACGAGTGCCCGCTAGCACGACGAGGGTATTGGCGAGGAACGAGTACGGTGCTGGAGAGGTGACCGGCCATGGACAGCTTTGGATGGGATAAATCAATGGGTCGACGGCCACCGGTCCGTATTCAAGGTCTAGCCCCGTTGGGCGGGAAGCAAGGCCTAGATCAGATCGAGGCTTCATCGGCAAGCATACCGTTGGGCTCTGGCACGGATCAGGGGGGGACGCTGTATCACGCGACGAGGGCCGCGTGGCCGGCACTACCGAACCTCCTTCGTCTCCTGAGTCAAGTTGGATAGGGTCGTCCCGTGTTCCGTGCCCAACCCGCCATGTGTCGTTTCGCAATCGGGCGCCGTTTGCGACCTCGAGTGGGGTAAATGACTCTTCAGCAACTAGATTCGAAGACTGAGCCGTGCGGATCTCGGTGGACGGTCCCGTTGTCGCAGTGGGTTTACCGCTGCGGGAAGTGGAGTGGCGGAAATAAGAGTCGAGAATGGCCTGGCCAGAAGCAAGTTTGCTCTTTTTCTTGCTAATGCGTGGCGGAGCAGGTGGAGCACGTTTGGACATGAACGCGAGGTCGAGCGGATAGAGCGGCGAGGGAGGAGATGGCCGTATCAGACATACGTCATTGCGTCGATCAAATAGCGAGTCCTTTTTGGGACACTGAATTGGACTGCTGTCGTTTCTAAGCTCTGCCCACGATGCCGACGGAGGGAACGTTGAAAGGCAGATCCCTTGGACCTTTGTTCTGGACAGCTTGGAAGTCGGTGTCTTTGCAAAACGTTTTGCACTGGTCACTGCTGAAGCGCTGACCCATCGCTGCGGAGTGCTATGTTGTTTTTTTATTGCCATCTTGTCAGCTATTTCTGGGTGCGTCGCTTAGTGCACCAGTGGCGACCTCGTGAGTCCCCAGAGGGCAAATTGACGCGAAAGCGAACTAAGAGGGGGGGTGGGTGTAATGTTCCTAAGTGGGTTGACACGGTCCGAGTGAGACTCGCTTGGGAAAAAAAAAACTTAACGTTCGATCATGCCGGAGCAGGGCTATGCCATCCACGACCATAATCATCGTTGTTCGCACCACACACGAGTCAGCACAACCAGCGATCCCATATGGCATCTACAGAACCCGGTCCCAGTTGTCAGACCACGCAAGAGGTCAGCAGGACCCACCCGCATGCGTCCTGCGCTCAGCATCGCCACCTCCCGCTGAGAACCCAATTCCGTCCATACGCGGATTGGTTCCGGTTTGATGGTTGAGTCGACGAGAAATTTACCAGAGGACAACAGCGATGAGAGAGTGACCCTCCTTACTCTACCTAACTTTGGTTAGTCGGCTCAGCATCAAATTCTGCAGTCCCCAGGGTCGGCTTATTCAAACATTAGGCGCCCATTCAGATCAGGACCGCTACATCAGGCACATTGCAAGTAACGCTCCGATCTGGCAACCTCAGACGAGATCTTGGACAACCGGTTACGACCTCTTATGTTTGCTTGTGCCGCACTCACCCTGTTACGGCGCCGGCAATTTGCTTGCTCGATGCACTGTTTATATGAGGACCCAGCGGCTCCGAAAATGCTTATGAACCCAAGCACTTCAGCGCCTTGAACGCATTCTCCAATCCCCCATTCTCACCATGACCGATCGACGCGGATATTCCTTCTCTGCTGCCGAGCACGATCGCGGCAATCAGTGGCCGGCCAGCCCCCAGTCCCCCCGCTTTCCTCCACCATCGAATGCCTATCAAGCTGCACCGGGTGGCACCTATATACATAGCACGGCGCATATGCCATCTGTGCAGTATGGGATGGGCGACTACACTTACTCGCCATCAGCCTCGAGCCAATACGCCGTGCCTGCCAATGCTTACAGTCAACCGCGGCAAAGCTACCCAGCTCAGGCACCAGGCCACTATACGGTACCATCGCAGGTGTATCCAGCGCAGCATCCATCATCCGGCGTCCACCGCCAAACGTCTCCATACTATGGCCGTGACCAGCTTTATCAGCAGCCACAATATCCGGCATCGCCTTCGCGGCCGTTTTCGTGTGACCTGTGTGCCTTGTCATTCAACAGGCAGCACGATCTAAAGCGTCACAGAGACACGCATTCAGGGGAGAAGCCCTTCTTGTGCAATGGAGGGTGCGGGAAGACGTTCACCCGTAAGGACGCACTGAAGAGGCACCAGGCACGTTCCCTTCCTGCTAGTGGACGGACGGATCGCTCACCATGATCTAGTTGGTCAAACACTGCGGGCATGAAGAGGAAGCACCCTGACGACCAATATCGTAAGCGGCTTAATGAATAGGTCAGTTCTCTCGACATGTCATACGCGTGTGACTGACGGCGGCCGGATTGCCAGTAGAACCGCCATGCATTAGTATCTTACATATTAATCTCATCCTGATTCCCGAGGCCGGAGTGATGGACAGCCGCTATGTTCGCCCTTGTACACGTAAATTATGAACATACGTATTTTTTTTTTTTTCCAGATTGAAGGTTTATCACATACAGAAAAGGGATGTTTCGTTCGTTCTGTAATACAATTTGTCTGTACAACTATGGTTCTGGCCCTTGCTCGACGATCTTCTCTAATATCCATGCGTCCTGTGGGGTAATCTTTTTGTAGTAGTTTTTGTGAACCCCAGCTTCGCGGAAGCCGTGGCGTTCATAAAATCGCTTGGCATCCTCGTTGGACACCTGTACGTGGAGGAATATCCGATTGATTCGGGGATTGTTATGGGCCGATGCCGCGTCAATGATGCGCTGCAGGGCCCGTGAGCCCAGCTTTCGGGATCGGTAAGGCTTTAGGAGGCAAACGTGAGCCATATTATATATCCAGATTTAAAAGAAATGATGGACTTACGGCTAGGACGCCCAATGTTGTCAGATACAACTCTTTGTTCTCCAGTCTACAGCAAATATTTCCGATGGGGACATCGTTGAAGTAAACTAAACATTTCCGATCATGTGAGAAAAGTGACAAGTTATGGCTATCTCGTGAACAGACGGACTGAGCTGGCAAAAAGCTTCGACCTCGGGTTGCAAGATGTCCTGGTAATACTTGTCGCTATATTTGACAGGAAACAGGACCGAGTTGAGCTTGCGAACGGTTCCAATGTTGTGATAGGTCAACGACGCGAATGACACGCGCACGGACGACTCTGAGCCCGCCATGGTGCACAGCTGGAGAAACGCGATGGAGGAGGCTGTGCGGCAAAGTTACTCAGTGGCAGCGTGACAGGCGTCCGTGGGAATGCTTTGTAGGGGACTGACAACATCATCGTTCGGAGGAGCCGACAACCCAACGTTACATCTTTGTGGTTACCGTTCAATTCCCTTATCAACCTCCGTAAGTACGAATCACTTGACGCGATTTTACAGGGTCCATCTGTCAGGTGGAGCTCCCAGGACAATTTCGTGCGCAGCGCTCGTCGGAAAGTCGCCCAGGCCTCTGACAGCACCAATAATTCCTCTTTAACAATCCCCTAAATCCAGGGATTACCCACGTAAGTCCGCCATGTTCAACGGCCCCATTCGTTGATCCTGCGATAACGATGTATAGTAAACCTTGTCGTTGTGGCCGTACTGATGAGTCGCATTCCTTTCTAGTGTTAGTTGAGTGGTGCCTACGCTCTTTGATCATATATTTGTCTCGGAGGGGCGGTACGCGTAGTTGGTCAGCCTCGAATACGAGTTGATGATGGATGAACTCTGATTACAGCCTCTCGTCGCTACTTATGCTTGGCAGGGTCTTTGGCTTGAGGGGTGCGAAATGCTCCGGGCTACCCATCTCGTCCTTTTACAGCAGTGTCACTGTATGTGGCAGCCGGGACTCAAACGACTTACCGCGCACCTGGACCTATATCCCTAATGGGTGACCAACATCAATTTGTTTGATGTACCTGGGCGATACCATGGTCCGGGATAACATACACTGCATCGCTGGACAGGACCTCCGAACCACGGCAAACCGAGCTTCTTGTTCCTCGACCCTCGGACAGTCCAACCGACTCGCTGATCGTACGGGGTAAGCTTCTTTTCATATCCTCTGGCATTGTGCTCATGGCTCGACCGCTTTGTGGCACACTCTTGGACACTACACAGCCTCGCGGTTTCTGTATTTAGTTCCATGAAGGTGTGTATCCATCCCATTGGTCCCTTTTTAGTCCTTTAACAGCCAAGTGTACGGCAACCAATCGATTAAGGGGATTGCAAATGGAGTGATCTTTACTTTTCTTGTCTGATCATCTCAGAAATATAAGTCTTCATTGGAATTTAGTTTAGCCCGTTGCCAACCACCATGCTAATCAACTTACTAGGTTACTGCAACACATTACAGCACTAACCGTTTGGTTGGCTTACCTATGTTCGGGCGTAGCCATGCAGGGCAGACAAAGTTTCGGCCGCGTATTTCGGCATTGAAAGCTGCCGAGCTAAACATCTAAGATCCCATTCAAGGCTGAATAACGGATGTCCAGCTGCTGCATCCCATTGGCACGGCGAGATGCGTAATCACTATTTCGCGAACGCCACCTCCTAGCGTATAACGGTAGCATAATATGCAAGGAACGGGAATATGCACACACCCTGTAACCATCCGGGGCCCTGACGCCGGTCGAAAAAAAAGAAAGAAAGAAAGAAAGAAAACAAGCAGACAATCAGAAGAAAAAAAAAAGAAGAGAAATGGGTCGGCGGAGAGTGTCATCAGATATTGCGTACACTGTGCCGTATGGTGGTGCTGACGTTGACCATGCAAGCCTAGCGCCCGACTGCCTCCGCGGATTACAGCACAAGCAAGGCACCGCTTGGGGGTTCGTAGGCGCTTCATTCTGGCCAATGGCAAATGCCGACACTCATTGAGTCTGGTACGACACGAGGTGGGCAGACCTGCCCTGTTCGAATTGTTGGACGAATTTATCAGGCCCAGGAAAGTGCGCCACAGCTAATAGGAGAACAGTGAAAGAACACGTTGCAATCTGCCAGGATCACAACCTTTATCACGAGGAGGCGAGAATTAAATGATAGTTGCTAGCGAGAGACTGCTGGTTATAGCAAAGATTTGACCATATCGCGGGCCGCGCTGCTTCTGACCATCATCATCGCACTCGGCGGCGCCTCCGTGCTGTGTTCAGGAACTTTGCCCCAATGATCGGCTTGCTCGGGGAAGTGGGCGCGCGGCTCGATGTTGTTCAAGTGGGCTTGGAACCTGACAGGGCATGTACCCATTTTCGCTCAACGCTAAATTCCGTGGTTTTGTTTACATGGCTGATACACAGGATCTGGTAAATAAAACTAATCTAATTGGAGTAAGCCTCCTAATTGGCATCAAAGTTTCATAGATCCGACGTCATGTCTGTGCTACGTGAATTCGGGCGGGTCCAACCGCCGACATATCCACGGAAGCCGTCAGCGTGCGGACGGTGACAATCGTTCAGTGGCTGTATGAGACTAGGGTAAAGGTGCTGTGTTTCTTTGTCGAGGGCGCTCAGGCGAGCACGCTCGACGAATGGTGACACGACGCCGATGGATGTTTCGAGCTTTATTTGATGACTTTTTTTTTTT
>JBBPKG010000382.1:15161-26808 GCA_038089115.1 Fistulinella cinereoalba | reverse complement strand
CCAGACATAAGGACCTTTCCGGCCTTGTTGGATTGGTCAAGTTTGAAACGAACGAACTCCACTCTCAGGATGTCCTTAATATATTCCCCCCCGGTCGTGTAATTTGCCATGGTGTTCAAAGGCCTGATGGCGACTTGAAGCATACTCAAAAGTTGTTTCATTTTTGACTTACTTGGTCCAAATCTTACTGACTTGCTACACATCCCACAGATACAAAGCAAGTTCTACATCAGGCGCAATCCTCGTCCTCCCGTCTGGTGCTTTCCTCCAAAAGTTGGGCAAGAAAGAAGAGCAAGAGTTCTGCGAGCTAGCAGAGAAATATGCACTTAAATGGTCTCAGGCCGCTGGTTGCACATCCCTCTATTTGATCACTGGGTTTTATAAAACGAGCTCTTGGCAGCTTGGCTCGTTCGTCAATGCTAGACGTACTAAACAGACTATTTTGGAATGTGATGACACCGGAAAATATACTTGGGACCCCAGCTGCGATTACCGCCTGAGTCCCGAGGGAATCCGCACCGAAAACCAAACCATCCTTCTATCAGGTTTCAAGATCAAAGTCAGGGAATGGGATGGTCATATCCTGGTTGACCGGTTACCACCACAGTCGCGCACTTTCTTATCTAGATTAATATCACTCGCGACCTCCTTGCTTCATCCCATTATTATTTTCTGGGCGTGGTTGGCTTCGAAAAGCCTGTTTCAGTTACGGGACGATGGTGCAGAGGTACATATCCACCATGTTCCTCATGCATTCTCCGGAGTACGTTCTTTTATTAAAATGACAAGGCTGGTAACCTTAACCATCTTCTAGCCTGTTCACCCGTCTGACGTCATCAACCGTTATCTATTGCAGGTGTGCATCAAGAGCCATACTGATACCGTATGGTGTGCTTACCATCTAGCTACAAGAATCCTGATGTTCAGGTGGCGATTACTCATGACGACCAGTGGTTACGCATGATCCAAGAGGTTTGGCTCCAGTACTACTGCTTAGCCGCAACTTGACCATACCCTCAGTGTGAGATATCTCACGATGACATGGCTGAAGAGGGGCAGTTTCTGGCATTCCTAGAAGGAAGATACATGGCTGACCTCAAGTCCAACAGTATGTACGTATTTCACGATATGCGACTCTCATTTCTGATGTCCTCAGGCGTGGCTTATCTTCAAAAAAATGCGCGAGTCTCTTGTTTCGTCAAGTCCCAACATGAGCATGACAGCGGCAGTGGGAATGGCCTACACGATTTAGCACTCTCTCCAAAAACATTCTCCCTGCTTCCCGTGCACGACGGCCTTCGGCAGTTTGTTATCACACGTGCGTATGGCTAATCTAAAGTAGATCCATATGGAAGGATCTGATGATTCCGCCATAGGCATGCGCGCAGAGAACATCGTCATCTGTCCGCGATGCATGCCTGTTGGGCTTTTTATTGCCATACAATTTAATGGTTCGAGACGAAAATGCGAAGTCAAGCCCATTTTGCACCGTATTGATACTGTCATGGAGTGGGACGAGGAGATCGTGTTGTAAGTGCACCTCTGTTTGGTCTGATGCTTACGGTCCCTTCATGGCACCTCAGGCCAATTGATTCGACTGCGAAGGTCCACATCTCAATCATTGCCTCTTTTGAGTTCAATCCCATGCTCGGAAGGGGAGAAGTCCTCTACACCTTAGAAACATGTGCGAGAAAATTGGTGAATGGTGGAAGCACGCATTGTGTGTACCAATATTTTTACTGTGTCACTGGAGGTAATATTGACCACATATCAGTGTCTCCGTTCTCTTTGAGAGGAGAGGAAGATACCCTGTCCACTGCTTCTCTCCTTCTCACTATCGAAGAGCGGTCATCCGACTCTTTTGATGTGCATCGCTGTATCAATGATGTGAGAGGACAAGCAGCTGTGTTGCATACCCTTTGTTGCTGATGATGTTTACTCAGTATGAGGACTACCCGTGCACTGTAGCAGAAGTAACAGACAAGGGGCATAAGGCGCTTCACCACCACCACCGAGATGCTACTCATAGATCGGAAAAGCTCCTAGAAAGTGTTGAGTGCTTCAAATGTGCGTTAAGCCTTTGCCCTCTCAGTCATAAAAATCGTGCCGCCGCCTTGTTCAACTTTGCCATGGCAACCTTCATAAGCTGTCAAGTTCACAATACGACACATGGCCTTGACGTGGCAATCAATTCGTTTCGCGACGCGCTGGTGTTGCGTCCATGTTGTCATCCAGATCGGCCTAGGACACTCCTTCACCTCGCTCAGGCTCTCATATACCGCCAAGGAAGGCTACAGTTTGCAGCGTCTCTCATGGATGAAATTGGGGCACTTTCCAACGAAATCAAGCAGGTTTGCCCTGACGGTAGCTACGAGCATCGAGTAGCAAACCGCATAGTGGAAGCGATCCAACAATACCAAGTTTTTACATCCGGAAACTTAGCCGAACTGGACGAGTTGATCTTGCAATTAATCCGGTTCGTTCCTGTACAACCAAGTTGGTTGCTCGATGGACCATACAGACTAGTCAACCTCAGCGCTGCATTACGTAGACGTTACAGGATGACTGGCGACTTGGGGCATCTTGAAAAGTCGATCTTGCTAATGGAAGAAGCTATGCGACCCAGTTCGCTCGGTCAATCCCAGAAGCCCTGGGCGATCGCCTGCCTTGGTGATGCCCTTCACGTTCGTCTCCTACGGCGTAGCATTGTTGGCGACCCCGATGTGGCGATTTCCATGATAGAGGGCGCTGTCAAACTTGCACCATGTGGATATTTTGACAAGCCCTGGATGCTCGCTTCCCTTGGCAACGCACTCTGTGTACGTTTTATGCGACACGGTATTGTCCGAGTCGCGGACCTCGACAATGCGATTTCTACGATCGAAGACGCCGTGCAACTTCTCTCAGACGGTCATCTAGCCAAGCCCTGGGTGCTGGCCTCGCTTGGTCACGCACTTTATGTGCGCTTTATACAGCAGAGCAACATTGTGGACCTTAACAAGGCAATCTCCATGATCGAAGAGGCTGTTGAACTTACACCAGACGGCCACTTCGACAAGCCATGGGTGCTCGCTGTTCTGGGCGATGTACTCTGTGCACATTTTATGTGGTGTGGTGTCGTCTCCAACCTCGATAGGGCAATTTCTGTGATCGACAATGCCCTCAAACTTGCTTCAGATAGCTATTTCGACAAGGCCTGGATCCTTGCCTCCCTTGGTACCGCTCTCCGTGTTCGTTTTACACAACGCAGTACTGTGGCTGACCTCGACAATGCAATCTCGATTGCCCAGGATGCTGTGGAGCTAGCTCCCCACGGCTATTTCTACAAGCCACGGATGCTCGTCTCCTTGGGAAATGCATTATGTACGCGCTCTGTACAAGCCGGTGACGACCATGACCTCGACAGTGCAATTGGCATAATCAAGGATGCTATTGAACTCAGCTCAGATTTTGACAAACCTCGGGCGCTTGCCTCCCTAGGGGTCGCATTGTATACGCGCTTTATACGATATAATAATACTGCCGACCTCAACAATGCCATTTCCGTGACAGAGGATGCCTTGAAACTCATCTCAGATGGCCACATCGACAAGCCCTGGATGTTCGCCATCCTTAGTGATGCACTCCGTGCTCGTTTTGGGCAAAGTGGTGTCGTTGCCGACCTCGACGACGCAATTTCCTTCGTCAAGGGTGCTGCCAAATTTGCTTCGGATGGATACTTTGGCAAACCCTGGATACTCGCCTCCCTTGGCTCTACACACCGTGTCCGCTTTACACAACACGGTGTCATGGCAGACCTCGACGTTGCAATCTCCATGATCGAGGATGCTATAAAACTCACTTTAGACAACCATGTCGACATGCCTAGGATGCTTGCCACTCTTGGCGATGTACTTCACATGCGCTTCGTTCGGCAAAGGGACAGGGCAGACCTTGACAACACAATTTCCAGGCTTGATGGCGCAATTAAGCTTGCACCAGATTCGCATGTCGAAAAGTCTTGGATGCTCACTAGACTTGGTATTGCATGTCTTGTGCGTTTCTTCCACGACAAGGTTCCTCATAAGAGCAAATCTACTCTCATTACAGGAAGCACCCTACAGTACACTCTAATAGCCCAGCTCGACAAACTTCGAATGAGGACAACTATTGCCAGTGACCTTGACCGAGCGATTGAGAGGCATCGCGATGCTGTGAAGCTTCTACTGGATAGCAATTCCCGCAAGCCTTGCTATCTAACAAACCTTGCCAATACTTTTTTCATTCGTTTTCAGTGCCTGCGCGATTTGAACGACCTCGATGAAGCAGCCTCAATATATGGAGATACACTAAAACTTATTCCTGAGGATGATCATGGCGAGTCTCACTATACTGCCACTCCTCCTATCTTCAGAGCCAACTCTGCGCGCTTCGGCGAGCTGAAGATTTTGGCCGAAACAATTTCGAAGTACCGGAATAACATTGTGGATAACTACTGTCATAAACATAGCTATCCGATGTGCCCCCCGCTATCCTTCTCTGAGGGCGAGGTGAGTAGCCATTCTGCATTCAAGCCGTGTATTTACTTTAGTGCTTAGATACACATATCGATGTCTGCTCCAAGTACTAGCAGTGACCCTCAAGAGGCCTCTAGTGAGACACCTGAGCAACCACCTCGGAAGTTAAATGGAGTTGGGCAAAAGTTGTCTGAGGTGAGGATGGGAACTTTGATTCATATTGCGCCTCCGGCGCTGACTCTTGAGGTCCATCCATCAATACCCTTTTCCTGGATAAGCCTGAGCCACTGGCACCTCGAGAAGACTTGATGTCATCTTTTTCACATCTTGTGGACTTCAATCTAGCATCCACTGGCAATGTCTTCAAGTCGGGCCCCCGTGCCGGGGCGACTGTCAGCAGTCTTGCCGATACCAGTGCACTTTCTCTTCCAAATCAACTCTTCGGTGTCGCAGGGACTCCGTCCGCCAATGCGCCTATTCTAAACAAGCTATTGACACCTCAAGAAGGCTTTACTCCATCATCTTCATACCCTTCCTCCAATCTGGCGTCTGCTTTCTTCGAGCCGTGGCCCGGTGCCGGCGTGACTGCTAGCAGTCTTTCCGATACCAGCTCTTCCCTCGCTCTTCCAAATCCATTCTTCGGCGGCGCAGGGACTCCGTCCACCAATGTGCCTTCTCTGGATGAGTCACCGGCATTGGGTCGAAAAGACTTCATTACATCTTTTTCAAACCTTTCAGACTCCAATCGGGCATCTGAATTACCCTGTCGCTGGATCTCTGAAAACGGAAAACCGTGCGGCGCGATGATCTCGGTATGTGGTGTGCCTAAGCACCTTGCCGTGCATGGAATCCAAAACATGTCACTCCGTGCCCATGTCATATGCGCATGGAGCGGTTGCGGGAAAACTATGAAGCGAGCGTCCATTGTCACGCATATAAGAGAAGCACACTTGCAAATATCCCGTCGCTCACCGTGCTTTAAGTGCTCCATTGTCTCACCAGTCACATCAGGAGATTGTGTACCGAATATTTTGGTTGACTTTGACAGCAATGCGTCCGGTACATGCGGTCGCACCACTAGACACGAATGTATTCCCATATTCCATACCGTGTGATATGTCTCCATCCTTGTTAGCCTTTTGGATGCTCAGCGCTCAGTACTCAGTAGCACATACTTGCCTCCGTAGTATCAATCTAACACTTCGGGATGACGCTTTTATTAACCCTTAAACTATGGTGACAAAATCACTAATTCATTCGTGTATTTGCATCCGAGAACCCCTCTTCATCCATTCTTCCAGGAGACCAAATGGCAGGCATATTTCCGCGGCTCATTCGTTCTTGCTCTTCGAGAAGCCGAGCCTTCCTCCATGCGAGTAGTCGTATATGGATACGTCTGTACGTGTCAACAGTGCCCCGTTTGTATGCAGGTTACATAGAATATTCAAGCGCGGTTGCAGCGCCCACTTGCACGACTTCAAAAACGAGTCTCCTGAGTAGAATCATCCCATCGTCAGCACCCAGAATCGTACCGGCTCAAGACTGACCGAGGATGGAAAAATCGAAATGCGGGGCTCCCAGACTAGCAATAGCACCTACACATTTACTGAGCGCGCGTAAGCGGTGTGCATCCCCGGGGTACAGGGCGTCTCACCTTGGATCCGTCGGATACCGTCCAAGGTTCATATCACGCGGGTCCATCGGGAGCGTGTGCCGGCCGAGCGCAAACGGCAGTGCGAGAGGTGCGTCGCATGGGAATGCGTGGAAGCCGTCGCCGACGTCTGGCGCGGGGATCGACCCGGGGATCTGTTCGTGTTCTTGCCTATATAGAATATAGATAACGTCGAGGCGTGGCTCGCCAGGTCATATATGGCGCTCACAAAGTGAGAGGGACACGAGGCGCCTGTGTCGATGACCTGGTAGAATCGGTAAAACTCTGGCACTTTTCTTTTTTCCTAGACGTACGGCATGGGTGAGCCTGAAATCGACGGGGCCATTGTTCACCAACACGGCGCTCATGTTAACGGTCCAGTACGTCTGGTCGGGTCAGTAGGCGTCGGGTAAGTGAACTGGTTGCCCAGTACCTTGAATGACAGTGGGACCCAAGACACGTTCTGTTCACGTGCCCTTTGGACATCAAACCCAAGACATACATATCTAGCGCGATTATCAGCCATCGAGGGGTGTGTCGTTCACGCCGACGCAATTACCTCGGAACCATGCGCCTGCGACCGTGTCAAGTAGACGCTAAACAGGGGCGCCAGCAGTTGGGGAATTAGATTCTCACACAGTGTGGGTTTCTGCGATGTCGCGATCGTGCTAAACGCCAGACCAGCAATTCCATCGTTGGGCGAGTTGGCCATATCTGGGGAGACCGAGTGAACTAAAGTATTGGTTGGGCACCTCCAATGGGCCCATCCTGACCGTATCCGACGCGAGCGTACCCATCGCGTTTCCCTCTCCCTAGAGGGCGTTGAGCATGGCGGTACCCACGCGTAACAGGAGCCGGCTTGAACTCACGTACTCAATCGCGAACGGCTGAGTGGCGTTATGGAACGTCGTGCTGGCGTTTGGCTTGAACTGGGTGAGCGAGCCGCAATTCTTGCAATCGATTGGAACCCAGAGATCTACACCAGACAATGTGGATGGACACGAGTCAACCTGGAGCGACTGGGCGCTGCTACCAAAAGTCAACGGACCGAAATACTCAATGTCGTCGAGACCAATGGTGTCGTCTGTGAGAGGATCGATGACAGTGCCCGGTTCATTTCCCGGGACGAGCTCGGCTGCTCTAACTGTGGAAAGGGGGTCGATCAGTAGGCCTGGTTGCAAACTGAGCAAGGCAATGTGGGTGGCATCGTCGGAGGCGCGGTCGGAGCTATCCTGGAGCAAGGAGGGAACGGCATAACCGTGTGATGTGCCCTGACCTGCCAGCAGCGCAGGCGCGTTGTGGAATTTCCGCAAGGTGGCGGCCCGCGCGGCGAGCTGAGTTGTTTCCGTGAGCAGGTCTGACAAGGACGCAAGTTACCTGCGATAGTATGACTATCAATGGATCGCCTGAGTGGAACCGGGCGGAACCAGTTGATATGTTTCCAGCGGTGTCGTCCCTTGTGCACCGGTGTACTGACTGAGCTGCGAGTTAGCCAGAACACGAGGAGTACGGCGGGAAGGAGCATTATCGCAGCAGATGGGCATCCCGGACATCATACCCAGTGATGAAGCGGCAAACATTGCGATTTCAATCTGAACGGGATGTTAATTCTGACAATGGTGAGAACCAGGTGTATTGGGGTAATATTCGAGTGAACATTTGGGGAGCAAGTATTGGGGAAGTCTATCGCGAACCGAACAAGTCATGAACGGAATCTGATTAGTTGACTTTCGCCTTGGTATGGGCCTTTTGCGGGCCAAGGACCTTGCGGCGGGTGCGCATCATGTGGGTATACATGAGATAGAGGCCTACGAAAGGTCAGGGGTGCAAAGACGCATGTGACGCGACATACCGGGAATCCAGATGAACACCATGGCGGCCTTGAGGACGTCCTCGAGAGACCAGTTGGCGTATTGGCCATTCTGCCACTCCGAGATGGTGCTGAGGGCAAGGAGAGCCTCGCTGCCGGCGCCGAGGGGGTAAAGGACATAAAAGGTGGAGTAGCGCAGCCAGGTGAGCCAGGGCGGGGGACGGACCGCCAGGAGGCCGAGGACATAGTAAGAGTAGCGGGGGACCTCTGTGAGGGACCAGGCGAGGACCATGGTGGTGTATATGGGGCTGGCATGGGTGGAGGGGAAGCGGTCGACGACAGCCCAGACGAGGATGAGGCGGGAGGAGACCTGGATGAGGGTGGTGGGGAGGGGGGACCTCACGAGGCCGAGGAGGACATGGACGACCTCGAGCGCGGCGAGGGACTGGACCGGCGCGAGGACGGGCCACGTGCGGGCAAAGGCGGGCGGGACCGGGGCGAGCAGGGCGGCAAGGCGGGCCGAGAACGCGTTTGCGGCGGTGCCGTGGGGCGTGGCGGGTGCGAGGACGGCGGCGAGGGCGAGGGCGAGGACGGCAGCCCAGCCGAGGGCGGAGACGGCGTTGAACGCGACGAGATACATCATCGCGTCTGAAAAGGGAATGTGCCTTATGTAATATATGTCATGCACGGCTGAGTCATCATCCAGAATGCGGTGCAGCAAATAAGACACAACACATGGCCGTGGCGAGTCCGTTTTTTCTTACTAATACGCCCCAAACGCGAGTCGATCATTGTCATCCCCCGCCATGCTCCAGTACCAGCAGCAGCAGCAGCCGACCCCCGATGCACTCACCGCACACTCGACACCCGTCATGCGTCTCCGCGACGATCCACAGCCACCACCCCAAAACCCGCCCCCGCCCCAGCCTGCACCCCAGCCTGCCTCCACCTCCCGCCCGTCACGCAAACGCAAGTCGCCCCCCTCCCCGCCCCCCACCACCGCACCGCCCCCGCAGCCTCAGGCACAGCAGCAGCACCCCCCGCCCCTCCCGCCCCCCGGAATCCACCTCGGCCAGATGCTCCCCCCGCCCCATGCGCTCATACCCCCTGGCATGGGCCCCCCTCCCATGTACCAGTACGCACCTCCAGAGTATGCCCAGCCACCCCCGCCGCCCCCGCAGGGCGATCCGTCCCAGTTACTCAATGGCCATGACCCCGATCAGTCTCAGGACGGCAAGTCCGGCGGACGCCAGCTCAGCCAGAGCAAGCGTGCCGAGCAGAACAGAAAGGCGCAGAGAGCCTTTCGAGAGCGGAGAGACCAGTGCGCGCCAATCATCTCTTCTCTCCTCGGCCACTCACCTTTCATACAGACGTGTCAAGGCCCTCGAGTCCCGCTCCCAGTTGCTTGACGCCGCGCTAGCCTCCGCCGACGAAGCAAATCGTCGCTGGGAAGAATGCAGGGCACTGGTCGATCAACTGCGCATCGAAAACGCCACTCTTCGCGCAGCCCTCAGTTCCGGCCAAACACAGCTCGGTGGTCCGTTGGCACCAGGCCAGATACTAGGTGGCCCAACATCACAGCCAGCGCAGGAAACCAGACCAGAAGGGGAAAAGGTTGAGACGCCGGCGTCAAAAGAGTAACGCCTGCACAACACCTCGTCCCTCGCACCTGCTCCTTCGTATGGTTCATTTTTTTCTATCATATCCCAGCCAGAGACACGCACCAAAACTGTTCCTCCTTTTTTTGCACTCAACACTTGTAGTAGTGGCCCCAACACACTGTTTGATGTCTACCACATGTCAATTCTTGGTTAGTGTGGACCGTGGTGCTCGCCCTGCACCGTGCGAGCGTCGTGATGATGAGAGGAGAGGAAGAGCTGGAATTGCTGACAACAGCAGCGGATGGAACGTTTTATGTAACCACAAGCTTTGTCATCTCCTCCTCGCCCTCTCCTCCATCCAGCGTCATTTCGTACCTCACACAGCATCCAACCCATCCTCCTGCCAGGCCACCTGATTGTAGTACTCTTGCCTAATCCTTTGGCACTCATTCGGAGACTACTTCGGCCCGAGTGCGGTCCCGCTCGTCGTGCAATGTACCAGCCTTGTCGCCCGTAGTGACGTGGCACCGGTCCATGCAGGCTGGATACTAATACTCTGCGAGCTATGTAGATGCAAGTAATAGATGCGCCGAAATTCACGTAAGGATCGATGATCGGACATGGGAACTTGAGCAGCGGCGACAGTCAGGGACCGGGAGGCAAGCACACAGCCCGCCCTGCCCGTACAAAAAAAAAAACCATCAAGGCCCGTCTCGACAACAATGCCGCCTCGTGCTCCATGATTCTCTCTCTTTTCTCTCTGCTACTAACCACGCGGGCCATCGTCGCCAGCTACGCGCCGACGGTCAATGCCCCCTGCCCACCGACACCGCTCGTGCGCACCTTTACCCCAGGCACCCAGACCTTGAATCCGCAGGAGAACACGTATGTCAGCACGAGGGAGTCAAGTGTCCTTCCCGCCGCATGGGCAGACTGGGTCGGAGACGGCACCGCCCTCGGCTACAACGCATCCACCCTCGCCGGCCCCTTCCCTAGGCTCGGCATCGCTGTCGGCGGCAGGGGGCTGCGCGCGGCACAATTTGGTGCAGGTGTTTTCTCAGCGCTGAACGCGAGAAATGGTACCGCCAAGTCGTTGGGCACCGGCGGGCTCCTCCAGGTCGCATCGTATCTTGCCGGCTCGTCGGGTACGTGGTATCCTGAGCCCCTCGTCATCTCTTCACGGGCATTTTGCAGGCGGGTCGTGGCTCACGGCCTCGCTGACCCTGAACGACTGGCCGGATGTGACGTCGCTGGTGTATGGAGACGATGGGCTGTCGGGGTGGCTGCTCGACTTGGATTTCATCGCGCCGTCCAGCATCAACCTGGGCGACGTCAATAACCAAGAGTACTGGGGGAGTCTTTTGGCTAGCGTCCAGGCCAAGGCCAATGCATTCATGTCCGCTTTTCCCGTGTCCGGGTCGTACCGATGTTGATGTCGTCTGTAGCGATACCAGCCTCACGGACCTGTGGGGGCGAGCTGCCTCCTACCACTTCTTGAATCAGACAACTAGGAGTAATTTTTACACCAATGACACTGGTCATGGGGCGGGCCAGCTTTGGTCCCAGATTCCCCTCTTGCCCTCTTACACTAATCAGTCGATGCCATTCCCCATCGTCGTGGCCGATTCCACGCCTTTGCAATCCGATTCATCATCGGTTGTACCTTTGGATTCGGCTGTCTACGAGGCAAGTCCAGACCTTTGTTCTTTGTCCATCGGCTTACAGGAGCAGTTCACGCCATTCGAGTTTGGATCATGGGATCCAAGCTTGTCTGCCATGGCGCCAGTGGCTTACTCCGGAACGCATCTAGTCAATGGACTTGCCCCCAGCCCATCTGCGTGTGTGACAGGCTTTGATCAGGCAGGGTTTTTGATGGGCACGAGTGCGAGCATCTTCAACGTATTTGTTTTTCGTGCTCTCTTGTCCTAGTTGCTCAGGTCCCTGTGCAGGTTATAGGTCCACCAAACTTTACGGGTTTCGATAACGAAAACGGCGATGTTACTGGAATGCAATTCCTTTACCAACAACTTTCAAGCAAGGTTCTGTCACATTCGTTTACTGTCGCCAATTGGCCGAATGTGAGTGGAGT
>JBBPKG010000381.1:0-26893 GCA_038089115.1 Fistulinella cinereoalba | reverse complement strand
GAGGGGATGGGCCA
The DNA here is from genome assembly GCA_038089115.1 of Fistulinella cinereoalba. Taxonomy (NCBI): domain Eukaryota; kingdom Fungi; phylum Basidiomycota; class Agaricomycetes; order Boletales; family Boletaceae; genus Fistulinella; species Fistulinella cinereoalba. The sequence continues at coordinate 26,879 of JBBPKG010000381.1, read as the reverse complement.
GTCAGCATGGGATGGCTTAGTGGGATGGGCCCATCGGCGAAACACCGAGACGTGGAGGGTTGGCCAGTCGGCATGGCATAGCGCGCTGGCATGGGCTTATCGGTGAGCGGTAGTTCAGTGTGCTGGGCTCATTAGTGATTAGTTTAATGGTACATTTGCATAGTGATCGGCTAGCCAGTAAAACACAGACTGCTACTACAATCGGCCAAATGGTCATTGACGCTACTCTAACCTCGATCGGCCGATGTGGGCTGGCCTGTCATCTACGGCAAAATGGCACATTGGCTAGCCAGTCATTTATGAAAAAAAGGTACTGCATTATGTGCCTCTGGATCCTACGCCAACTCTTTGTTGGCCAGATCACTCCTCGGTCAAGTTATCAACACCTCCTCATGTTTCTGTCCAACAAGGGCTATGCTCCAACCTATCTGGTTGAAGTGTAACAGGCACGAGTTCTTCTAGTGTCATGTCGACCTTCTTGTCAAGCTTTTCGATAGCCATGCGTGCATAGTATGCATTCCATGCATCTTCCTGCTCTTCTTCTTCTATGGTGGCGATATGCACTTCTCTGTCCTGTAGCATGAGGCAGTTCCATGGGCAATGCATCATCTTGACTGTGACTTCTCACCAATCTATCTCTGGGTTATACTTCTTCAGCCAGCTATACCTGACAATGAGGGAGTTCTTTCCCAAGTCGGTGACTTCTGTGATCACCTTCTCTCGATGACCTAGATAGTCCATCAGTATCTTGATGGTGTGAGTGATACTTCTGGTGCTATTCTTGCTGCCGTCCACATTGAACACTGGGATAGGTCGGGGCAACTCCTTGAGTGTTCAGCCCTGCTTCTCAACCCATCTTCTATTGATAAATACCTCGTTCGCTCTGCTGTCTAGGAGTGCTTCTATCTTCTGTAGGTTTTTCTTGGCATTTCAAGAAGCCACCTGTATCGTCAGTAGTATCTCCCACTTGTGGGAGCAACTTCTTGTGAATATATTATCTGGAATTTCATCATCAGTAGGCTTCTTCAAATTTTTTACTTCCTTTTGTGAAAAGGAATTAAGTGCTGGCATTGTACAGCCCTGGCCACGCCCCTCTAGGGTCACCTCTTGGCACTTGTCAGCTGTTATGCCTTCGATTTCTAAAGATGTGAGTATGTCAAAAATAATTAGTCCTACATGACATGGTGCTAGAAATGTCAGCTGCAGTCCAATCACCCAGTTTGATCAGGCCACCTTCCATTTTCCCTTCTCTTTTGCCCTTCTGGCTTCTGCCTGCAGTGTGTACTTCTTCCAGAAGTGCTCTTCTAGCTGCTTTCTGGTCACGGCACATATGTTGGTGAAGGGATCTGAACTGGTCATCTGCTCTGGCTCATCATCATCATCTTCTTCTGATAAGTCAGCTGCTTCTGCTGCTTGTGCATTTCGAGAACCCCCTTTCGAGCATTCCCTTTTGTGTTTGCCTCCAAGCCATTTGCACTCAGGGCAGGGCTTCTTTGGACTCCTGCAGTCCTTCTTGTAGCATATGGATCCTCCGCTGCCACCTTCAAACTTCTTTTCTTTGGAGGCCATCTTACCCCCCTTCTATGCTGAGCTCTTCTGTTTGGCTCAAGCATTGCAAGTTTTGGTGCTTTTTCTGTTATCCCAGGACGTTGTGCCCGTGTTGATACAGAATGCTTCTTGCACCTTTGCTATGGCGTGCACCACTTCAATCGTCTCAGCAACCATTGTCCTTCTGAGATTTTGCTAGTAGATCTCTTCTATGATCTCCTTCTTGAGACTGCTCTCCAGCATCATTACTCCCATGTGATCACCTGGGTTTGCCTGGGTGTGCAGTTTTGTCCATTCAGACAAGAACATGTCTATGTCCCTCATGCCCTGTTGGCACTTCAATAGCTGCTTTGTGGCCCAGTCTTCCTGTAGTACCAGGCGGAAAAGGACCTCTATGACCGCAGCAAATTCTGGCCATGTCTTGTAGGCCTGGTTCCCATTGTGGAGCTTTCTAAGCTCATTCAGCACATAGTTGCCTCCTTTTACACCCTTCAATCTGGAAAGGACTGCAAAGACTCTTACCTTGAACTTCAGGTATCATGTGCAGTGTCCATCTGCCGCTTGAGTAAAGGAAAACTGCTTCTCGTTGCATTTGAGGTATGCCTGCATGGTGGTCCACCACTCCTCAAACTTTCCTTTCTCACTGTAGCGACCGAACTTGAGTCGCAACGTCCGAAAGCAAAACCCAACGGCTGAAGGATAATGCAAGCGATAACTCCTGCCCAAAGGCTTACTACTAAGAGGAGGAGGAGAGTTGGCTGGCCCTAATGAAGGTTCAAGGACAAGGGACAACCAAGATGGGCAGCCATCGAGGTTGGAGCCCGGGTTTATATACGTTCATCCATGGCTGATGCCTGTGAAACTCCAGGTTCAACGCCCATGCGAGGCTGGTAAGTCAGCATTATTGCAAACAGACTCTTCTTCATCACGCTGTGCTGCTTCGTATTGTAGCTGAATTGCACCAAAGACAACCAGTCTATCCAATCTTCTTGTCACTCAGCAACATATAGTTTAAGATATTGCTGTAGCGACCGAACTTGAGTCGCAACGTCCGAAAGCAAAACCCAATGACTGAAGGATAATGCAAGCGATAACTCCTGCCCGAAGGCTTACTACTAAGAGGAGGAGGAGAGTTGGCTGGCCCTAATGAAGGTTCAAGGACAAGGGACAACCAAGATGGGCAGCCATCGAGGTTGGAGCCCAGGTTTATATACGTTAGGCATGTATGTACATGTTGTGTCTATGGTCCATGCGAGCATAGTGAGCATACGAAAGAGGAAAGAGAGAAAGAAACGCCATAGGTAGAATAAATATCGTACGACTCTGGGTATAGGGTGTACGCGCAAGTGCATACGTCATCGTGATGTCATAGAGTTTAGCCCATGATGTCGTGAAGAACCGTCTAGGTTCGGTCTGGAAGTAGAACAAGGGCTGTGAGTGCTAGGCTCGGCCTGGGCGCTGCACAGGTTAGAAGTCTGAAGATAAGATAAACGGATCTCGGATCTAGCCGAGATAAGATAAGATGAAAAGTGTCAGTTGGAAAACGTCTAAGTCCGTTGAGATGTGTGGGCAAATACCAGTGCCCGTTTCACTCACCATAGTAAAATCCAGGCTCATGGAAGATCTCCACCTTCGAGGTGCTTCCTATCAGCCTGTCTGCACCCTGTGATGTTTGGCCTTCATTGGCCCAGGTGTGCAATTGAAGTAGCTCTCTGCTCTGTTCTTCTGCTTCTTGTGCACATTCTTGTGCATCTAGTAACTGTGCTTCCATGACTCTCATGGCCTGGGCGCCCACATCTCTTGCTTCTGTCAAGGCCTGTACTGTCTCTGCTTGATTATTGAACAACATCGCCAGATGTGTCAGCTTCTCTTTGTTGGTCATTTCTTCCCACTCCTGGACTTCAGAGGAAGACATTTCTAATTATCAAGAGGGGATAGGAATGTTACAAGTATCGTGCAGGCCAATAGGTGCTTAACACGGGGTAATGGACAGCTAATTCTGGGATGGGGATGTGTTGGTTACCACATTGGTACCTCCCGATCGATGCAATGTATCTTCTGGGTGAGCGTTGGCTTCTTTCTGGCTGAAGGTAGGGTGTCTGGATCTCCTCACCTCCATTCTGTGCCTCCTCAATGATTTCCTGCCAAGATTCCCTGTGCTTCTTTGCTGGATTGGCATCATAAACCCATCTGGTCTGTGTCCTTCTTACGGGACTGATTACTTTCACCTCTGCTTCTACCTCATGCTCTCTTTCCTTCCTTTGCTCTTCCTCATAAATCTCCCTCAGCCCTCTTTTGTCTGATCCGTTGATCAGCCTCTGTAGCAGGTGCTCTGTGTCTGCTTGTGCCTCTTTCTTGGTGGGGTACCGGAGAGGTTCAAGGTCGTCAAAAGAGAAATGGAATCTGGGGGGGTCTGCTGCTGGTTCTTGTGGCAATGATGGTGAGTGGGAGCGGGGTGCTGATGAGGGAAAAACAGCTTCTATGCTGAAGCCAGACAGCATTGATGTGATCAAGTCGCTCTCTTCTCTTCCATTCTGTTCTCCTGTCTTCATAACGGTTTCATCCAGGGGCCCAGTCCTGACACCACCTAAGACTCTCCTTGCCAAATAGCCAGACACTACGGAGTATCCACGTAAGTCGTTGTAACACGGTACCAGCTAGTGAGTAATGTCAGATGATACGGTTTTTCCCTTAACCATGGATAGGCTTGATTCCAGGACCATGAGGGAGGATAGTGGGTTCATCACCATCAAGTATGTTGACGACCTCTTTCTCATCCCATGACCAGTCTTTTCCGTTTGTTTTATCTCACTGCCCAAAATGGGCTTGTACTTATTCTTAACCTTCGGCCTAAGTGCCACACTTCCCATTTTGTACTTCTAACTTTAGACTTCTCATTTCGTACCACGCCAATCCACCGATCAGGCCTGATTTCCCCTTTTATATATTTCCTCTCACTCTCACTCGATATGGACTGCTCCTCCCACATTCCAAGCTATATACTTAGACATATAGCCACCACCCATAGATATATAAACCAGCAGCCCTGTACCATAGTACCCTAACTTGATCTACGCAATCTACTGCATAGTATCTAGTCTCTGGTGTAAGCTAGCAGAGGACGGCCCACCTTATACTCAGACCTCTTCACTCTATAAGCCATTGCTGCTTGGAAAGCATACAAACCAGGGATCAAGACACTATCTGCATTATTTGTCTACGCCCTTGTCTTCAAGCTCGCACTCGTGGACATCGCGCGTAACAAAAGATCAAGTTGCCCCATTGACCCTGCTATCAAGCACCATCGCCCACCACGTCTTACTAACTCCCTTCATCCTCTGAGGAGGATCGGCCATATAGAGATCCCGCCGAGGACTCTACATCAGAAGAAGAAGAGAGCAACAGTGGCTTCGAGCCTGAGCTTCAGATCAGAAGAGAAGTTGCTGATACTTCCTTCCAACCTGAGTCATCTGCTACCCTCACGCTTACCAAGGATCAGATTTGCCAGAGAATTGATGAGGGCATCCTCTCAATTGGCCTAGGAAAGCAATTGTTATCAGAGTAAGGTCGCTACCTCCCAGATCGTTATCTACTTGCGTCAACCCCCACCACTCCTACCCCATCCTCCTCCCACCTTCCCCCTCACAACCTCACTGCCTTTCCCACCTGACCTCACAGGGAATCCACCTCCCAAGGAAGATTTCACATCCCCCCCCCACTACCAGACCTCGACATCGAGATGTCTGGACCTAGGACTACTAAACAAATGGAACTCAAGGCTGGTCTCCCTGATGACTTCAGCAGAAAACCAGAACATGCCAAGTGGTGGATGTCTGCCATGATGGCCTACTAGCACATGAATAATGGCATGTACACCAAAGAAGTGAAGATCGCAATAGCACTCAACAAGATGAGCAAAGAATTAGGCTTAGCCTTCGCCGAGTCCTATTATGAAAGAATGGCTGCCAGCACCATCCCCGTGGACAAACAAACTTGGGCTAAGTTCATCAAAGAACTTTGTGCCACCTTCTATTCCAAGGATGAAGAGAAGAAAGCCCAACGAGAGCTTAGAAAACTCGCCATGCCCTCGGCCCAATCCCCAACTCTTGAACAACTTGAAGAGTTCATCTCAAATTCCATCTCCTCACAGCCCGAGTCAAGGACATCTCGAAAGGCACCCAATCTGAGATCCTTGCCACCAGCCTCCATCCTGACATTATGGAGCACATCACCTATTCCGGCAAAGAGCCCGAAACCCCAGATCAATGGATCGACAGGGCCAGAGAAACATTCTGCACCATGCAAAGGGCAAAGGACATCAAGGAAAGATGTTACATTGCTCCTAGGAGGGATCCAAATGTGATGGACGTCAATGCGGTCCGCCTCATCCCCCTAGAATGGGCCAGGCACATGAAAGAAGGCTGATGCTTCATCTGCCACAAGACCGGCTGCACTAGCCGAAACCACCCCAGCTATCCCAAAACAGAAAACTCAGGGAACTGAGACAAACCCCTCCCACGCACATCAAGAAAGGAACACACTCGTGCAATGGAAGCCAAGGAACCAGACGAAGTAGCTGACTACATCCAAGAACTCACCTCAAGCCGACGCGCTAAAAAGGATGAAGTCCTACATGTCCTACAAGAAGTCTTCAATGAAGAAAACAAAAAGATTGCCTACCTCTTTACAACCGACGAAGAAACCACTCCCACCAAGGAGGATTTTTAGATTAAGAATCAGGAACAACGTCTAATTCTCTAGATGAGTACCTCTCTGTATTAGTATTCTCTGAATTGAAATCTTTGACCATTCCTATTTTGGTTAAGGTTCCTGAGAGGGAAACCATTGTACCCATAACAGCACTCATAGATTGTGGAGCCACCAGAAATTTCATCAGCCACGAATTTGCCATCAAGAACTTCTTTCCGAAGATCCTCCTCAAATGCCCTCGACACGCTATCAATGCTGATGGCACCACAAACAAGCAAGGGACAATATGTCATCAAACAACCCTGAACGTAACAACTGACGCTTGCACCATGCAACACTGCTTTCTCATCCTCAGAAGCAACAAATATGACATCATACTAGGTATGAACTGGCTTCGACAGGTTAACCCCACGATAGACTGGGAACACAATACCCTGATGATCCCAAACCAAATTGACCTGCTCAAACAGAGATACATCTGACAATACAACAATGTCGATCCCGAAAACATGCAAGAGCATTTCTGAAGAACCACACTTAGCACAACAATTGCCCAAGAAAAGGGAAAGATAGGGTTAGAACTTCCAGAAAAGTTCAACCAGTACACATTGGTGTTCAGCAAAGAAGCAGCTAACACTTTGCTCCCATCCCATCCTTACAATCATAGGATAGATCTCCAGGACACGTTTACCCCACGATGCGCAAAGGCATACCCACTCAACCCTGCTGAAACCAAAGTCTGCAAAGAGTTCATAGACGAACACTTGAAGAGCAGCAAGATCCAACCCAGCAAATTGCCTCAAGCTTCCCCATTCTTCTTTGTTGACAAAAAGGATGGCAAACTCTGCCCCTATCAAGACTATCGTTATGTAAACCAACATACAATAAAGAACGTGTACCCCCTCCCACTCATTTCCAATCTCATGGACCAGCTCAAGGACTCCACGATTTTCACCAAAATGGACGTACACTGGGGCTACAACAATGTCCTCATCCACCCTGACGACTGATGGAAAGCCGCCTTTATCACCCCCTTCGGGCTATTCAAGCCCATGGTAATGTTCTTTGGTCTATGTAACTCCCCCACCACATTCCAGGCATACATGAATGATGCATTTGCTGATTTCATCGCAGAAGGCTGGCTAATCATCTATATGGATGACCTCCTGATTCATTTGGCCACCCAAGCCAAACATGACAAAAGGACCAAAAAGGTTCTTCAATGAATGGTAGAACAAAAGCTCTACCTCGAACTCTCCAAGTGCTTCTTTGACCAGAGGGAAGTTGAATACCTCGGCATGGTCATCAAGGCCAGACAAGTCTGCATGGACCTCAGAAAACTTGATGCCATCAAGAAGTGGAAATCCCCCACTTGCGTCAAACAGGTTAGGTCATTCCTGGGATTTTGTAACTTCTACAGGAAGTTTATTGCTGACTTCTCCGCTGTTGCTCAACTGCTTATCGAGCTCACCGAAAAGAACCAAGTGTTCTCTTGGGGGATCCTCCAGGAAAAAGCCTTTCAGAAACTCCAAAAGCTCTTCCTTTCCCAACCCATGCTCCGAATGCCAGATGTCAACCAACCTTTCTTTGTCATGACCAATGCTTCCCTCACTGCCACAGGAGGTGTCCTAATGCAGAAGGATGGCAACAGAGATCTCCACCCTTGCATCTATAGATCATTGTCGTTATCACCTGCCAAGCAAAATTATGACATCTATGACAAGGAACTCCTAGAAGTTATTCTTGCCCTGGAAAATTGGCACCACTACCTCCAGGGGACCCCACACCAAGTATTGATCCTCACGGATCACAAGAACCTCCTTTATTTTAAGGAGCCTAGGAAACTGTCCCGCCACCACACAAGATGGCAGCTATTCCTCCAAGACTTCAATCTTGGATTCAACCACATCCCAGGAAAAGACATGGGCCCTGCCGACGCCCTGTTCCGCTGGGACGATATTGATACCTCTGCTGACAACATGGACATCACCCTCCTCCTAGATGATCTATTTGTAAGGGCCATCGACACCCCCCTGGCCGAAAAGATCTCTGCATCCACCCCTTCAGACCCCTTAGTCATCAAGACACTGAAAGCCATGGCCAAAGAAGAATCAATGTTCTCCTGGGCTTGGCCCGAAGACTGGTCCTTTTTGGACAACAAACTCTATTTCCAGGGATGCCTCTATATCCCAGAAAAGGAAAGAATGGATCTAGTACGATCCATCCATGAATCTCTCGCCAGAGGTCACGCCAGCCATTTCTGCCTCCTCGATCTCCTCTCCAGAGACTACTGGTGGCCGGACCTATCCACCTTCATCCACCACTTCATCAAGGGATGCACTGTGTGCCAGGCCAACAAAGCCAACACACACCCCACCATCCCTGCCCTCACCCTAATCCCCTCCTCTGCCACCTGTCCCTTCTCCATGATCTCCATGGATCTAATCACTGCCCTTCCCCTTTCCAGGGGATTCAACTCTGTTATGGTCATGGTCGACCATGGCCTTAGTAAGGGGGTCGTTTTCATGCCTTGCAACAAGGAAATCTCTGCAGAAGGAGTAGCCCAACTCTTTTTCTCCCACATCTTTCCCAGATTCGGCCTACATGACAAGTGCATTAGTGATCGAGGACCTCAGCCTTTGCTCAAGAACTTGCACAGCTGCTCAAATATGATGTTGCCCTGTCCACTGCTTACCACCCACAGACAGATGGAGCCACGGAACAAGTCAACCAGGAACTCGAAACCTACCTCTGCATCTTTTGCGACGGACAGCCTGAGAAATGGCATTCCCTCCTTCTGATGGCCGAGTTTCATCACAACTCCTCCTGACACTCTGCCAGCAAACATTCCCCTTTCTTTCTCATGATGGGATATGAATCCAGAGCCTATCCCAAAATTGGTCAAACATTCATTCCTGCAGTAAAAGACAGACTATTGGAACTGGACACAGCTCACACTGAAGCATTGGCAGCCCAGAACCTGGCCGCCAATGTCATGTGAAGATGGATACGTGGCTTCCACTGCACGTGGAAACTGGGTGACCAAGTTTGGCTAGAAGGAAAGAACCTCTGCACCCCTTACTCAAACAGGAAATTAGCCCCAAAACGGGAAGGACCCTTCAAGATTGTCAAAGTCCTCTCCCCTATCATGTATCAACTCTGCCTCCCCACTACCTGGAAAATGCACAATGTCTTCCACGCCTCCCTCCTGTCCCCATACTCCAAAACAGCAGAACATGGCCCGAACTATAAGCGGCCCCTGCTGGACCTAGTCGCGGGGGAAGAACACTACGAACTGAAACAAATCATTGCACACTGTGGTGAGAAGAAACGATCATATCTGATAAAATGGAAAGGCTACCTGTCTGTTACAAGGGTCGAGATTACTCCTGATCCTTGCACAAGAGATTAGATCGACACTTGTATGGGGAATGCTAGTAGCTCCTTGCACAAGGTAGCGAGCACTCAAGTGTAGCTCGAAGACACAATAGAGTTGTGAGTCTGAGTTAAGAAGAATCTCTGTCTCATGCTAGAGGATTCTCTGGGCAAGAAACTAAGCTTTGAATGCGTAGATCTAGCTGGGGGACTATGGTACATGCAGCCAGTATTTATACTATGGAAAAGGGGTTGTGAACCCGGAAGTGAAGAGGCTGTCCGTAGATAAGAGAGAATGGAAGGCATAGTCCCCATCAACATGAGGTGGGAGAGATAAGTAAAAGTACACGGAAATGGGATACTTTGTACACGTACAACCAGGAGTGGTCTTATCTAGAATCGTTGGTCCCGGTTAAGGGGGCGGATGAGAACGTCATCGCAATATGGAATGGTTACCAATTCCTCCGGCTCTAAGTCCGCGTTGAACCTGCCAATAAGCATAGGGAAAACCGTATCATTACCCCCTTCGTTTGACTGATTGTCCTCATCAGTCCCAAGCGTAATCAGCATTGACTCCATATCCTGCAGGGTCATAGTCGGAATCGAAGTCGAGCTGAGGGAGAGTGGGGAGGGGTCGTCGGAGGCAGGCATCAGGGAGATGACCTGGGGCAGTGTGGAGACAGTGGGGGCAAATGTATTGAGGACAGTGTCGTCGGAGGTGGGATCGGGATCTGCATTCCCAACAGGGGGGGTGTCAGACTCTGGAGTTCCCCTGTCCATGTACATCTGAGAGAGGCATTCGGTATATGGTGTGACCCCATTGCTGTCTGCATCGCTGAGGTCACTGTCCGGGCTGAGAGGGCTTCCCAGGTATGAGGGAACGTGAGGGTATGCCAGTACCGGCATTGCTGGGACGTGGGTCACGATTCTCCTGGTCTGCGGTTGGGGACAGGGTAGCGGAGGTGGGGACTCTCCTCGAAGGCATCGGGTTGCTAGGCACCGCCGGAGTAGGGCGAGTGCGGGGGTCTGTTCCATCCGCATTAGCATATGGGTTAAATCTCACTCCAGAGCCTCCTCCAGGTCTCGCAAAATCTGCGATCTCGGGGTGGGCGGAGTGGAGTCTGGCCCATTCGTCTCTTTCAGGTTGGGCGAGGGATTGGACGAAGTTCCGTACGATGGGGTAAAGATAGACGGGGGGGATCTGTCAGATGACATCGAGGAATCCCAGATCCCAGAGTGAGAAGAGGAAACTGTCCCGCATGGCAAGGACGTGTTCAAAGAGCTGGGGGGAGTAGATTCTGTGGTTGTCCAGGTCAACGATGTAGTTTTGTAGGGCGACATATCTTAGGTAGGAGTCGGCGAGGCGGTACAAGGTGATGGAGGTGGCAAAATCAGGGATATCTTCTAGGGTGTTACTAGTGGAGGCACTTTCGAGGACGGTGGTGAAGAGGGATAGAATGGTGCCGACAGGGAAGACCTGGAATGCGAGGAAGGGGAGGGGAATAGGGGTGGGGCTGCAGTGGTCTTCGACGGTGGGGTAGGCTTCAGTGGCCTCTACAAGGACTGGAGATGAGGAGGTGGAGTTGGGGGCAGACATTTCTTTTATCGTGAGTGGGTTGTTTGGGTCAGAGTCGGTGTCGTTTCTTATAAGCCCGTATGAGGGCTTTTGCTCCGATCAGATTTCGTTCGGGTTCCCATGTATTTTCAGAAGAGGGGTATCCCTTCCATCGGATCAAGTAGGAGAGGTTTTTGGTGCCACGGTGCACCACTATCTGTTCTACTTCGTATTGTTCTTCCCCTGCGATAAGGTCAGGTGGGCATTGATTAAAGTTTGGGCTGTGTTCAGGGGTAGTGATGTATGGCGATAAGAGGGAGGCATGGAACACGTTGTGCATTTTCCATGTGGGGGGAAGGCGGAGTTCGTAGGTTATGGGTGATAAGACTTTTGTGATGGTGAAGGGTCCTTCTCATTTCGGGGCGAGTTTCCTGGACGGGTAGGGCGTGTGTAGATTTCGTCCGTCTAGCCATACTTGGTCTCCAGTCTTCCATGGTTTGAAGGTGGAGGTGATCCGATCTTTCATTCGTTTGATGGCCAGGTTCCAGGCCACGATGGCCTCGTTCCTGGCCTTATCTAGGGTTTCTAGTCGGTCCGTTAGGGCGGGAAGGAAGGTTTGTCCGATTTTCGGGTAAGCTCGGGGTTCGTATCCCATCATTAGGAAGAACAGGGAGTGATTTGTGGTTGAGTGACGGGAGGAGTTGTGGTGGAATTCGGCAAGAGGGAGTAAGTTGTGCCAGCGGTCCGGTTGTCCTTCACAAAAGATTCGTAGGTAGGTTTCCAATTCCTGATTTACTCGTTCGGTGGCTCCATTGGTTTGGGGGTGATAGGCAGTGGAGAGAGCGATGTCATATTTGAGTAGTCGGGATAGTTTGAGGGCGAATGCTGAGGCGAATTGTGGTTCTTGATCTGAAATGCATTTGTCATGGAGGCCGAATCGTGGAAAGACGTTTTGGAGAAATAGTTTCGCCACACCGGCCACATCAATGTTCTTGGTACAAGGAGTGAAAATTAACCCCTTCATAAGGCCATGGTTGACCACGACCATGACTGAGTTGAATCCATCGGTGGGGGGTAGGCTGGTGATAAGATCGACAGAGATGAGGGAATAGGGGCGGAGGGAGTTGCAGGTGATGGGGGAAAGGGTGGGGACGGAGGGGTGAGTATTGACCTTGTGGGCTTGGCAGACCGCGCATCCGCGGATGAAGTGGTGGACGAAGGTGGACATACCGGGCCACCAGTAGTCACGAGAGAGGAGATCGAGGAGGCGGAAGTGGCCACCATGACCTCCGGTGGGGGAGGAGTGGATGGAGGACACAAGATCGTGGCGGAGGTCCTTGGGAATGAAGAGTCAGCCTTGGAAGTACAGCTGATTGTCGATATAGTTCCAATCTGAGGGGCGGGCGCGGGGAAAGAGGGAATCTTCGTTTGCCATGGCAGCGAGGGCTTTGACGACAAGAGGATCAGAGGGCGAGGACAAGGCGATCTTTTCGGCCAGGGCGGTATCGATGGCATTGATGAAGAGATCGTTGGGGAGGAGAGTGACATCTGCATTATCAGAGGCAGTATTGATAGTGTCTTTACGGGAAAGAGCATTGGCGGGTCCCATGGAGGTCCCTGGGAGATGGTGAAAGGTGAGGTCGAAGTCCTGGAGGAAGAGTTGCCATCTGGCGTGTTGTCAGGAGAGTTTCCGAGGCTCCTTGAAATATAGGAGGTTCTTATGGTCAGTGAGGATGGTGACAACATGTTCGGTCCCTTGGAGGTAATGTTGCCAGTCTTCCAAGGCAAGAATGACTCCAAGCAGTTCTTTGTCGTAGATATCATAGTTGCACTCGGCGGGGAAGAGGGTGGAGGATCGGTAAGCGCAGGGGTGGAGATCGCCATTGGTGTCTTTTTGCATGAGGACGCCTCCAGTCGTGGATAGGGAAGTGTTGGTCATGACAAAAAAGGGTTTGGTGACGTCGGGCATGCAGAGGATGGGTTGATCAAGGAAGAGTCATTGGAGGCGGCGAAAGGTGTTCTCTTGTGTGGATCCCCAGGAGAATGTGCGCGTCTTCTTTGTGAGGTCCACAAGGGGGTGAGCGACTTTGGAGAAGTTTGGTATGAACTTCCTATAGAAGTTGCAGAAGCCGAGGAAGGATCGGACCTGTTTCACCCCAGTAGGGGATTTCCATTCCTTGATGGCATCCAGTTTTCCTGGGTCCATATGGACAGAGCCTTTTTTGATCACCATCCCGAGGTATTCCACTCGTTTTTGGTCGAAGAAGCATTTGGATAGGTTGAGATAGAGTCGCTGCTCGATCATTCGTTGGAGGACTTGCTTTGTCCACCGATCGTGGTCTTCTTGGTTTGTGGAATGGATTAGAAGATCATCCATGTAAATGATCAGCCATCCCTCGGCGATGTAATCGATAAAGGTGTCATTCATGAAGGCTTGGAAGGTAGATGGGGAGTTGCAGAGTCCAAAGAACATTACGGTTGGCTCAAAAAGGCCAAAGGGGGTGATGAAGGCAGCCTTCCATCGATCGTCGGGATGTATCTGTATATTATTGTATCCCCATCGTATGTCCATCTTAGTGAATATGGAGGAGCCCTTGACCTTATCGATAAGATCGCCAATTAGGGGAAGAGGGTAGGCGTTTTTGATGGTATGAGAGTTTAGATATCGGTAGTCCTGGCAGGGTCATAGCTTGCCGTCCTTCTTTTGTATGAAGAAGAAGGGAGATGCTTGGGGAGATTTGCTAGTTTGGATTTTTCTGTTTTTGAGGTGTTCGTCGACAAATGCTTTACAAGTTTCTAGTTCCTTGGGGTTGAGGGGATATGCCTTGGCTCGTCTGGGGGAGAAGGTTTCTTGAAGATCGATTCGGTGGTCATGGGATCGAGTAGGGGGTAGGGAGTTCGCTGCTTCTTCCAAGAAGACAGAGGAGAATTGGGCAAATTTAGTGGGTAGTTCGTCTCCGATCTTCCCGATCTCTTGCACGATGGTAGTACTAAGAGTGGTTTTCCTTATCTCCTCGATCATGTTGTTTTCATCGGTTTCTAAATATCGTAGTAGATATCATTGCTCAATTGGATCGGGTTGGTTAGGTATGGTGAGGGTGTTAGTTGCCCAGTTGATTGTAGGGTTTACCCTTCTAAGCCAGTTCATCCCTAGTATGACGTCATGCTTTTCGCTTCCTAGAACGAGGAAGTGATGTCTGGTGGTGGAGTTGTTGGTGGAGACATCCAAGGTGGTTTGATACTTGATTACCCCTTTTGCATTGGTTGTTCCGTCAGCATTGATGGCTTGTCTGGGGGTTTTGAGGAGAATAAGGGGGAGGGAGAGTTGTCGGGAGAGTTTCTTGCTTATGAAGTTCCCTGTAGCGCCGCAGTCTACCAGGGCTTCGATTGTTTCAGCGGTTTCTCTCTCTGGAACGTTGATTGATACTGGGATTGTTATTGATCTTCGTTCAGATGATACTAGTACAGAGAGGTATTCCGGGGTTCCTGACGCTGTTCCAGGTTCCCCGTCTAAAAATCCTTTGTAGAAATTCGAGTGATGGTCTCTTCTTCCTCTGTGAAGCATTCTTTGAGTACTCGGAGTACTTCGTCTCTTTTTACTCCTCTTTTCCCTCCAAGTTCTTTTACATATTCGTCTACTTCGTCCTTTTCTTGGATCTCAGTGGTCCGAGTTTGCTCTCTGCGAGGAGTTTGGGGGAGGGGTTTATTGCGGTTGGGGTGGGGGTGATTAGGGTGGTTTCTGGTGTTGCATCCTACTTTATGACAGATAAAGCATCGGTTTTCGCGCATGTGACGAGCTCATTCGGTGGGGGATAATCGGATTGCATCGACATCCATGGCGTTAGGATCTTTGCTTCTTCCTGGAGCGATATATTTCCTTTCCCTGATATCCTTGGCTCGTTGAAGGGCCCTAAAGGTTTCTCTGGCTCGTTCGATCCATGTGTCAGGGGTTTCTGGTTCTTTTCTGGAGAAGGTGATTCGTTCCATGAGATCGGGGTGAAGCCTGGCGGTGATGATTTCACATTTGGTTCCGTCTGAGACATCTTTGGCCCTGGCGGTTAGGAGTCGCTAGGTCGAGATGAATTGTTCGAGTTGTTCGAGCGAGGGATGTTTGGTGGAGGGCATGGCCAGTTTTCGGAGTTCTCTCTGGGCTTCCTTTTCTCTGTCCTTGGAGAAGAAGGTGTCTCGCACTTCTTTGACAAAGGTGATCCAGGTTTGCTGTTCGATGGGAATGGTTTTCCCCATCATTCGTTCATAGTAGGATTCTGTGAAAGATAATCCTAGCCCCTTGCTCATCTTGTTGAGAGCAGTAGCGATCTTGGCATCTTCTGAGTAGATACCAGGGTTCATATCATAGTAGGCCATCATGGCCGCTGTCCACCACTTAGCATGTTCGGGTTTTCCGCTGAAATCATCAGGGAGGCCAGCTTTGAGCTCGCTAGTACATGCTTGAGAATCGGTCATTTTGATATCTGGATCGAGGGGAGGTAAAGGGGAGGGAATACGGAATCTTCCTTGGGAGGTTGAATCCTTGTGGGGTCGTGTGGGGAGGGAGGGGCGGGAAGGGAGACGAGAAGTGGATGGTTGGGGGGTGAGGAGATATCAATCTGGGAGATATTGTCCTTGTTCTTCAAGGAGTCTTTTTGCTAGTCCAATCGAGAGGGTTCCCTCGTCGATTCTTTGAATGATCTGGTCGGGTGAGAGCAGATCTGATCGAGTGGCCAAGGTGGGCATTTCTTGTTCCTGATGCAGCTCGAAGTTTTCTTCGGAGTTGCTGTCTTCCTCAGATGAGGCAGAGTCCGTCCTACGATCTCTGTACGTTGTTTCCTTGTCGGAGGAGTGGGGGAGTCGGTACGAAATGGTGGGCGACGGTGCGTGATAGCAGGGTTGTAGGTTCAGCTAGATCTTTTGTTACAAGGGTCGAGATTACTCCTGATCCTTGCACAAGAGATTAGATCGACACTTGTATGGGGAACGCTAGTAGCTCCTTGCACAAGGTAGCGAGCACTCAAGTGTAGCTCGAAGACACAATAGAGTTGTGAGTCTAAGTTAAGAAGAATCTCTGTCTCATGCTAGAGGATTCTCTGGGCAAGAAACTAAGCTTTGAATGCGTAGATCTAGCTGGGGGACTATGGTACATGCAGCCAGTATTTATACTATGGAAAAGGGGTTGTGAACCCGGAAGTGAAGAGGCTGTCCGTAGATAAGAGAGAATGGAAGGCATAGTCCCCATCAACATGAGGCAGGAGAGATAAGTAAAAGTACACGGAAATGGGATACTTTGTACACGTACAACCAGGAGTGGTCTTATCTAGAATTGTTGGTCCCGGTTAAGGGGGCGGATGAGAACGTCATCGCAATACGGAATGGTTACCAATTCCTCCGGCTCTAAGTCCTCGTTGAATCTGCCGATAAGCATCAGGAAAACCGTATCACTGTCCTTCGAAAATACCTGGGAATCTGAAAGCAATCTAATCGGGCTCCCCCTCCTCAAGGCCTATAAAATTAGAAGAAAGCTATAGGCCAACCCCAGCACACCACCTATAAATCACCATGTCGATCTCCACCACCTCCAGCACCACCACCTCCCCCAACATCACCCACACTGACCTCCCCATCACCAACAAGAACCTCCCCCCTTACCCAGAAGTCTCTGACACCAACCTCTCCAACTATGAATCCCCAGAGCCTCCTGCCCGCCGCTTCATTGCCTTCCAGATCTTCCCCATCACCTCCATCCTCTCCCTCTTCGCAACCATCATCGAGGATCCCAACCTCAACAATGCCCTGGACGACATCCCCACCTTTGCCACCTCCATCACCCTCTATCAACTGGTGGACATCTACCTTAGATATGTGGGCCTTCATTCCTACGTCACAGATTCCGCCTATCCCCAACGATATTCTCCTATCCTATTCGAGCATATATTGGCAATACGGGACAGAGTTCTCCACTCTTTATGGGACCTCAGATTCCTCGACATCCTTCAAGAACTCCCCCCCACCTACTTTTATCCTATCCTCCGACAGTTCGTCCTCGCACTCCCCCTCCACTCCCGCAATGAGTGGATCTGACTCCACTCCAACTTCCCCTACCTTGCAAGCTTTGCTTGAGCTTCTAGAATGCTTCAACTGGAACCTAACCCATATAGCAATGGAGACAGGACTGACCCCCTCACTTGAATCCCTGAGAGTGGAATTAGTGGAAGCTCTCTTCTGGAATGAACCCCCACCCCAGGTCCTACCCCCACAATCCCCACCACCCCTTCTAATGCTAGTACAGATGTACCTTCATGCTCCCTACTCCCCTCTACCCCATCCCAACCACAGCGACCAAAACAGCGACAGGGTGACACCGTACTTCAGACACCTCTCTCAGATGTATATGGATGAATTCGCAGAAACCGCGCTAATCACCCCCCCTGCTGATAATGCAGGGAACGAACCACCTATGCTGGAACTGCCCTCAGTTCATCTGTCCCCACTGTAGGACCACTGCTCCAGGTCACATCGGAGACCAATGTCCTCAATGCCCCCTACTGACGCTTCCTGGATATGTTGACTACAACTCGGATTATGACCCCACCAGTTATGGAGTCAATGCCGACTATGCATGGGACTAGAATCGAGTGGGAACTCAACTCATATAAGGAAGGTAATGATACAGTTTTTCCCTTAACCGTGGGTAGGCTTGATTCCAGGGCCATGAGGGAGGATAGTGGGTTCATCACCATCGAGTATGTCAACGACCTCTTTCTCATCCCGTGACCAGTCTTTTCTGTTTGTTTTATCTCACTGCCCAAAACGGGTTTGTACTTATTCTTCACCTTTGGCCCGAGTGCCACACTTTCCATTTTGTACTTCTAACTTTAGACTTCCCATTTCATACCACACTGATCCACCAATCAGGCCCGATTTCCCCTTTAATATATTTCCTCTCACTCTTGCTTGATATGGACTACTCCTCCTGCATTGCGAGCTATATACTTAGACGTATAGCCACCATCCATAGATATATAAACCAGCAGCCCTGTACCATAGTACCCTAACTTGATCTACGCAATCTACTGCTAGTATCTAGTCTCTGGTGTAAGCTAGCAGAGGACAGCCCACCTTATACTCAGACCTCTTCACTCTATAAGCCGTTGCTGCTTGGAAAGCGTACAAACCAGGGATCAAGACACTATCTGCATTATTTGTCTATGGTCTTGTCTTCAAGCTCGCACTCGTGGACATCACGCGTAACATCAGAAATGGGAGTGCATACTTCTCTTCAAACATGTGGCAATGGTGGTGGCATCAGGGTGAGGCTGTTATCTTGGTTATAATGTTGCGATCGAACTTGAGTTGCAACATCCAAAAGCAAAAGACAAGAGGAAAGTGTTATGGTTTTTCCCCTGACCTTCAGTAGGATCGAGTACGGACCCCTTGGGGAAACCCAATACATTTCTATTCCTTATGCAGATGATGAAGTCATCATCCCTTTCTAACCTACCAGCACTCAGCCCGTTATCTTTAGAGTTACTTCTCACTGCTCCCAAAATGGGTAGCATTTCTCTCACACCTCTGGTCCATTCCCCTTTTTGTACTTCTACTTTTAGACCTTCCTTTTCTGTCATGCCGATCTGCCGATCAGGCCCAAGTTTCCCTTTTAGACTTTATATCTCATGCCCGCTCGATATAGATTACCCCTCCCGCATTTCTAGCTATATACTTAGACGTATAGCCACCCCAGCTACCTATATAAACGTAGCAGCCATGTACAGTAGTTTCTCAACTTGATCTACGCAATCTATTGCATAGTATCTGGTCTCTGGTGTGTGCTAGTAGAGGACGGCCACATCTTATACTCAAACCTCTTCATTTGATAAGCCATTGCTGCTTAGAAGCATACAACTAGGGATCAAGACACTATCTGCGTTATTTGTCTACGCACTTGTTGTTGAGCTCGCACTCTTTGACAATGCACGTAACAGAAAGCCTTAAGCTAATGAGAAACTAGTCCCATAGGATAATCCCTAAAGAGTACCTGAGAAGTGGCTAGCCTTGGAAGGTCAAGGATAATCAAGATGGAGAGCCATCGAGATTAGAGCCCTGGTTTATATACCATAGATTCATATGTACATGTTTGGCACATGGTCTGTGCGTAAATACAGAAAAGGAAACAAAGGGAATAATGTCATAGGTGGAATAAATATTGTACAACATGTAGGCATAGGGTGTGGGTTGAGGATCATGACATCATAAGTCTAGAATCATGATGTCATGATAACGTCATGATGAAGTCATAAAGAACCATCTAGGTTCAGTCTAGAATGGAACAATGGCTGTGAGGACTAGACTCAGTCTAGGCACTGCACAGGTTCGAAGATAAGATAGTCAGATCTTGGATCTAGCCGAGATAAGATAAGATCTCTAGGACTTGCTGGATAAGATAAGATAAAAGATTAGATAAGAAAGTCAATGGAAAAATGTTGAAGTCCAGCAATGAGTGTGGGCAAATACCTATGCCCATTTCAGATGCAACCCATAGGCATGAAATCAATGAGGATCCCTATAACATTGCTTTGTTTGTGTGGAACTGTCAAAGCTGTCACTGCACATGCCCTCATAGACTTAGGCACCCAAATCTCCTGCATTGATTGGACCTTCATCCAATCAAACGATCTCCCTCACAAATGACTAGAAAAACCCATCATTGTCCGAAACATCGATGCAACCACCAATCAATCAGGTTGCATCAAGTTCACCACCAACCTCTGGATCAATGTCAATGGCTACACCTGTAAAGAGACCTTTCACATCATGAACTGTGGAAAAGAATCAGTCATCCTTGGCCTCCTATGGCTCGTAGCAGCAAACCCGAAAATCAACTGGAAAGGTCAACTCCTCACTGTCTCCAAATCTATGGATCAAACTGCTGACCTCCTCACCACCCACAAAGGAGTTAAATGAGAAGTTCATAAAGCATATGAATGACTCTCCATGAAAAAGACTCCCCCGAAGCATGTCGCCGTAAATGCTGTCAAGCACAAACATCTCTTCCATTATCTCGGCAGAGAAGAAGATGACTTCTGGTGTGCCCGCATGTCGCTAGCACACACAATGTCTATGGCCAAACCCTGCAAAACCTTGAGCCAAATCGTCCTGGCAAACAACCACTTCATCCCCAACCCTGCATTCTCTTGTTGTGCTTTGACCATATCAACCGACCTCACCATCGAAGCCCTAGCCAAGAAACAGGAAGTCATCCTCCCTGACACTTACAAGGAATATCTAGACATCTTCTCTGATGAAGACACACCCCTTCCCCCCTCCTGAGATTGTGATCACAAGATCAACCTCGTCGACAGCTTCATACCCAAGATTGGCAAACTGTATCCCCTCACCCCTGACGAAAAGACACCCCCTCCCACTCATCTCTGACCTTCTTGATAAACTAAAAGATGCCAAAATCTTCTCCAAGTTTGACATACGATGGGGATATAATAACATTTGAATCAAGGATGGCCATCAATGGAAGGCCACCTTTGTCACTACCTGTTGACTCTTCGAACCCGTTGTCATGCCTTTCGGCCCCAAGAATGCTCCCACTACATTCCAATGGTTCATGAACAAAGAGTTCCAAGACCTCATTGCCGAAGGAAAGATTGTCATTTACATGGACAACATCCTTATTTTTGCCTCGCAAACCCATGATGAAACCACCTGCTGAGTTCTTCAATGCATGAGAGAACTCAATCTACACCTCTGACTCCAGAAATGTAAATTCAATACTTCTGAAGTCAACTACCTAGGGATGATAGCCCGCTCTGGTGAACTAGCCATGGACCCCATCAAGTTGGAAGGTATTGCCTCATGGCCTACCCCTCAAAAGGTCAAGGACATCCACTCGTTCCTGGGGTTTGTGAATTTCTATCGATGATTCATCCCCCACTACTCTGACATCACTCATCCCCTTCTCAACCTCATCAAGAAGGACCATTCCTGGTCCTGGACAACCTGCCAACACACCTTTGACCAACTGAAGAACATGTTCACATCTCAACCGGTACTTCACCTATCCGATGTCACTTGCCCGTTCGCCATTGCAACAGATGCTTCCAAGTATGCCACCTGTTACGATTTTCTTTATTTATGCTTATTTGTTTTTACGATCAGACTCATTTCTTTTTGGCTGAAGCTCCCTCGTCTATCCTCGCTCGCTTCAGCCTACGTCTCAGTATGTTTCCCACCCATGTAATCATGCTTACCGCTTCATCCGATGCCATCGCCTTTGATGTCATCTGTATTACTTACACTTCAGATGACGCATCCCTTGACAGTCATTTTCACTTACACATTGTCCGATGCCATCGCATCGTACAATTATTTTATGATTGGTTACTTCTTCTTTTATACTCATCAAACCGGCCCTCAACGGCCTTTCTCTTCGTATATATAAACCGGCCTATCGCCGCCTATGTACTTTAACTTGTTTCTCCCTTGTATCTGCATAGTCAATACAAGCCTACTTGTTCCTCACCGCTCTCTTATGGTGTGATCCTCGTCCCACCCTTGCTTGTTGTCAAGGGAAGTTCCTCGGATCCTACGCCAGCTCTTTGTTGGCCAGATCACTCCTTGGTCGACTCGTCGACAACTCCTTGGTTGATTCATCGACACCTCCTTGGTCGCCTCGTTGACACCTCCTCGTGTTTCTAACCCCACAAGGGCTACGCTCCGACCTACCCGGCCGAAGTGTAACAAAAGAAACAAGTTCCTTGCTCGCAGCGAGTACTATCCTCAGCTGCCTATATCATCATTGATCCCCTGTATCCATCGGGTTCCTCAAGGCCTTCTGCTACCCAGCGAAGGCAACTACTCTCGCAGTCGACGTGCACCCCTATTAGGGCAGAGCCGACTACTGTAGTGACCGAACTTGAGTCGCAACATCTGAAAGCAAAACCCAACGACTGAAGGATAATGCAAGCGAGAACTCCTAGCTCAAAGGCTTACTACTAAGAGGAGGAGGAGAGTTGGCTGGCCCTTATGAAGGTTTAAGGCAAGGGACAACCAAGATGGGGAGCCATCGAGGTTGGAGCCCGGGTTTATATACCGGAATGCATGTATGTACATGTTTGGCACGTGGTCCGTGCGTAAATACGAGAAAGGAAAGAAAGAGATAAGAGAACATAACGCCATAGGCTGAATAAAAAGTGGTACAACATAGGGCATAGGGTTAATAGATAAGGGTCGTGACGTCATCGTGATGTCATTGGGTCTAGCCCGTGATGTCATATGGAACAATGGCTGTGAGTGCTAGGCTCGGCCTAGGTGCTGCACAGGTTAGAAGTCTGAAGATAAGATAAACGGATCTCGGATCTAGCCGAGATAAGATAAGATGTCCGGGGCTTGCCGGATAAGATAAGATCAAAAGATAAGATAAAAGTGTCAGTGGAAAAACATCTAAGTCCATTGAGATGTGTGGGCAAATACCGGTGCCCGTTTCACCACCCCCCTTCTATGGATCGAACTCCGGGCTGATCCCAAAGAGTGGGCTGCGAGGCCGTACCTGCGGCGTGTATTTGACTGACGTGATTCGAACGTCAGGGTCCTCCCCACTCCAGGGAGTAGTCCCCCTTCCTGAAGGTGGGTTAAAAACGAGGTCTGAGAGCGCACGCGCCCCCGTAGACCTGAATCCTCCGTCTCCCCTGCCCATGGTCGGCAGTTCCAGAACTTCCACCATCTGTGGGTTCGAGATGTGTTCGATAAGTAGTTGAGCGATTTGATCGTCCGTTTTGACGGCAAAGGCTTCCTTGCCGTTATTGACGAGAACCACTTTGAGGTCCCCATGGTAGTCAGAATCAACGACACCGGCAGCTATGTCAATGCTGCTCTTCACAGATAACCCCGATCTAGGGGCGATGCGTCTGTACATTCCCTCCGGGAGAGCGATCTGGATGTTTGTGTTAATGGGCAGTCTATGCCCTGCTTCTATGAGCGCATCTTCGCTCGTGTAGAGGTCGTATCCGGCTGCAAAAGCGGTGCCTCTCATGGGTTCCTTCGCGCTAGGCGAAGATCGTCTGAAAGGGAGCGTCTGGCTACGGTTTTCACCAGGAGGCTTCCCTGCAAGCGTGACCGTTGTCGGCTCTTCTGGATATGGCTGGAACAAGCCCAGCTGATCCGCAAACTCCATCCGTCAGAGTGCGTGAGGGTTTTGTTCATGGAATTCCGCTATAGCGTCACCGGCGTTCCGAAGGTTCTTCTTCGGTTCCCATGTCTGATCTTCAATTCCCCATCCAGCCCAGTGGACGAGATATTCGACCGATCGTCCTTGGCGTCTAGCTTCGACGATGTGGTCAACTTCAAATTCAGCATCACCTTCGTCTGTTACGGTGCATGCCGGGGGTTTAAATAAAGGTTGCCCGAATAAGGGCTCTTCGTACGGCTTAACCCTTGAAACGTTCACTACCGGGTGAATCTTCATGTTTCGGGGAAGCGTGAGGCGAACTGCGTTGTCGCCGATCTTCTTATCGATTTTGAATGGACCGATAAACCGTTCTGTCATCTTTTTCGAAGCTCTACCTTCTAGGCGGAGGTTCGTCGTGGAAAGGAGAACAAGGTCTCCTGCCTTATACACGGGGGCTTCGCTTCGATGCCTGTCCACCGTCTTCTTCATTCGTGACCTTGCTTCTTCGAGGTTCTGAGCCGTCTGCTCAAGGGTTTTGCCGACTTCTTCAGCTAGATCGTCCATCGCTGGTGCTGCTGAAACTCCAGGTTCAATGCCCATGCGAGGCTGGTACATCAGGGTTACCGCGAAGGGACTCTTCTTAGTCGCACTGTGTTGCTTCGCATTGTAACTGAATTGTGCCAATGGCAACCAGTCTACCCAGTCTTCTTGTCGCTCAGCGACGTATAGTTTTAAATATTGTTGCAGATCTCTGTTGATCTGCTCCGTCTGCCCGTCCATTTGCAGGTGATATGCCGTGGAGAGCTGTTGCTTAACTCTGAGGCGTTCGCAAAGTGACTTCAGTACTTTGGTGGCGAACTGCAGTCCTCGATCTGTCGTGAGGGTGAAACGGGCACCGGTATTTGCCCACACATCTCAACGGACTTAGACGTTTTCCACTGACACTTTTATCTTATCTTTTGATCTTATCTTATCCGGCAAGCCCCGGACATCTTATCTTATCTCGGCTAGATCCGAGATCCGTTTATCTTATCTTCAGACTTCTAACCTGTGCAGCGCCTAGACCGAGTCCAGCCCTCACAGCCCTTGTTCCAATCCTAGACCGAACCTAGACGGTTCTTTATGACATCATGGGCTAGACCCTATGACATCACGACGACGTCATGACCCTTATCTATTAACCCTATGCCCAACGTCGTACTACTTTTTATTCACCCTATGGCGTTAAGTTCTCTTATCTTTTCTTTCCTCTTTCGTATTTACACACAGACCATGTGCCAATCATGTACAAACATGCTTTCCGTATAAATATATGGGCACTAACCTCGATGGCTCCCCATCTTGGTTATCCCTTGTCATTAAAGGGCTGGCCATTTCTCAGCAACTCTCTTGAGTATCTCTTAAGGGACTTGTCTTTATCATTGCATTAGCATTTCTCCTTCGCTTTTGCTTTGGACGTTGCGACTCAAGTTCGGTTGCTACATTATAACCAAGATCACAGCCTCGCCTCGACGTCGCCACCGTCGCCGCGATTTGAAGAGAAGTACGCACAGAAGGTCTCCCACATCAATCCCTTGCGAAGCGTAAAGAAGTACGCACTGCCACATCTAATTAATCTCACTAGCCGGTACCCTGTTTCGTCGTCTAACTCGGATACTTGGTAGTGTCTGGCTATTTGGCAAGGAGAGTCTTAGGCGGTGTCAGGACTGGGCCCCTCGACAGAACCGTCGTGAAGACAGGAGACAACAGAGGAGAAGAGAACACCTCGAGTGTATCAACGCCGTCCGACTTCAGCGTAGAAGTCGTTTCTCACTTATCAGCACCCCGCTCCCGCTCGCAGTCACTGCCACAAGAACCGGCAGCAGACCCCCCCAGATTCCGTTTCTCCTTCGACGACTTAGAACCCCTCCGCTTCCCGGAGCAGCAGGAGGGATATGAAGAGAGGAAGGAAAGGCTCTTGAAGGCGTTGGTCGACGGATCAGATGCAAGAGGGCTCAGGGAGATTTACGAGGACGAGCAAAGGACGGAAGCAGAGCGACGAGGTGAAGTGAGAGTAATCGGTCCCGTTAGGAGGAAACGGACCAGACGGGTATACGAGGCTAACCCTGCGAAGAAGCGCAAGGAGTCCTACTGCCAGGTCATCGAGGAAGCACAGGAAAGGGGAGAAGTATTCCAGACCCCATACCTATGGCCACATCTCAGCCGTCGTTCGCCAACGAGATACATCGCCTCAATCGGTCAATTCCAACGAGGAAGCGACCCTATCCCCATTGCACATTTTTACCCTTTATTCTACCCTGTCTATAACCCCTACTTTAACCATCGCTGGGTATAGAAGATTCCTGCTAGAACAATACGATGTCGACTTCTAAAGTTCAGGAGTGGGACGAGATGACGGATTCAGAGAAGCTGAATCACATGGCAATGTTATTCAACGACCAGGCCGCCGCAATCACACGTCTTCAGGAAGACAAACAGGTGGGCGAGCAGGCCATGAGAGTCATGGAGGCACAGCTGCTAGATGCGCAGCAACGGGCCCAAGAAGCAGAAGAACGGGCCAAGGAATTATTAAGACTTCACTCCTGGGCCAATGAAGGCCGCATGACGCAGGGCGAAGCACCGGAGGCTATGGGAAGCACCTCGAAGGTGGAGATCTTCCACGAGCCCGGATTTTACTATGGCGAGAAGGCCAAGTTCGAGGAGTGGTGGACCACGATGCAGGCATACCTCGAATGCAACGAGAAGCAGTTCTCGTTCACCCAAGCGGGAGACGGACACCGCACAAGGTACCCGAAGTTCAAGGCGCGAGTTTTCGCTGTCCTCTCTCGGCTCAAAGGAGTCAAGGGATCAAACTACGCCCTCAATGAACTGAGGAAGATACGCGACGGAACCCAAGCGTATAACACATGGCCAGAATTCGCCACGCGCATAGAAGACCTGTTTAGGCCCGTGCTCCAGGAAGATTGGGCAACGAGGCAGTTGCAAAAGTGCACGCAGGGAAAAAGGGACATAGACACATTCCTGTCCGAATGGATGAAACTCCACATTCAGGCAAACCTGGGTGATAGGATGGGGGTACTATGGCTGGAGAACGGTCTCAAGAAGGAGATCATAGAAGAAATCTACCGGCAGAATCTCTGGCGATGAACCGTCGCGGAGACAATCGAAGTGGCGAGAAACATTGCAAAGACGCAAGAAGCGTTCCGGATCAATACCGGCGCAACGTCCTGGGACGACGCTAAAAGCACCAACAAATCTCGCGAAGCTCAGGCCAATCAGAAGGGCTCGGCTCAGAAGGGGGGTAAGAAGGCCCCCGAAACCAAGAAGTTTGAAGGCGGATCAAGCTCCACATGCTTCAACTGTGGCAAAGAAGGCCACTTCACAAAGGACTGTAGGAGTCCAAAGAAGCCCTGCCCCGAGTGCAAATGGCTCGGCGGCAAACATAAGAGGGAGTGCTCGAAAGGAGGCTCTCGCAATGCCTGGGCGGCGAAGGCCGACTCGGAAGAAGAAGAAGAAGAAGAC
>JBBPKG010000380.1:0-16347 GCA_038089115.1 Fistulinella cinereoalba | reverse complement strand
CTGCACGGTGCGTTTTCTGGGAAATGTGGCGGCAGCCCTGAGATGATGTCGTTTTTAGAAACTTTGCGATGTATGAGCAGCGCACGCTGTGTGCTATGCTGCTAAACGAGTGGGAGTGGACGTTGCCTCGGAACTCGCCCCACCGGGATGGGCTCAAAAATGGGTTCTCGCCGTTTGCACTGTCGCTGCCGAAAGATCTGTATCTCAGTTTCAAGCGCTGCGATAAGGTGGCTTCCGAGTCTTGAACGTGTTGGCTGTTACTCACTTGCAAATAATTCCTGTTGTGATCGCTCGGCAAATCTTCGGAGAATCCATGCGAGTGATTACATAATGCTACCCCTTGTGTAGAATGTTCCCACACATTGTTATTTATGCATGTTCTCTTCCGGACGATGGCGTCCTGTCGTGCGCGCTGTCCGACTCGTATCAACCGGCGCAGTTTCTGTGCCGCGACGGGGCCGCAACCTTACAGAACGCTATCGTAGACTTGAGAACAGAGCTCGCGCCAGATCGGGTCGTTCTACGCCTCCTCAAGGCTTTGCGAGTGCAGCAAGGCCTGCAACGGAGACCATCGCTGGTTTTGTGGTACCCAAAGAGCCGCGCCCTCCTGCAGACGACGGTTTGTTCATTCGCTCGATCTGGTCTTGTTCTCGCTCACGGCTGCCTTGACAGAGTGCTGCATGTCTGGGTGTGCCGTCTGTGTGTACGATTTGTACGAAGAGGCGCTTGCGGCATACAAAGAAGAGGTCATCGTGCTGCGCACGGCCCTCTCCGCGCGACACATACCCGAGACCGAATGGCCCGTTCACATCCGCACATGTCCTATTCCCACATCTACGCCCGCGTCGACGCCGACGGCGAAAAGTAGGGGCGCAGTCGTCGATGCGTTTGAAGAGATGGAGCGCACGCTGAAGCAGAAGCGGGACCGACGTATGGCGGTCGAGGCAGAGAGTGCGTCCTGACCCGCTGGAGTCGGTCTGCACTGATCGCGCGGTTAGAGCTCGCGCGAGGGGACGTATTGGTGGGAGACGGGGAGCAACTGGGGCTGGGCCTGCGTGGGCTGTACGAGGGCGTGAAATGGCTCATGTTTCCAAGTCGCTAGTGTGTTGCAGAGCTATGTCGTTGACTCGCGAATATACTTGCTGAGTCACTACACGGTACCGCTACGGCATAAAATCGGCCTTGGTTCCCATGCGTGACATTCGCCAACCGTCCACTTGCTTGGAATGGAACACGCTGAGAGCACCACGCAAGGACAGGGACAAGGACATCGACCCCGACATCGAGGAGGACGAGCACAACCACGATCACTCCGAGAGCAAGCTAGGACGGCAGAACGTGCCGATCCTGACAATCATGGCCAACCCGACACGAACACACGGCCGCCTCCGCGACAGCAACGCCGTGCGCATCGATCAGAACGGCCTGCAGAACAGCCAACATCAACTGGTAGCACTGACGTTCCGCCCCGTCCGTCTCGCCGCGAGAGATTCAAGGCGAAACTCTCGGAGGTGGAACAGGGACAAGGGCAGCCGGACGACGCTACACCTTCTCCCGCGGAGAAAATCGAGAAATCCAAGTCGAAGCCGCGCCATCCACGCCAGCCTCCGCCTGGCGACGACCTCACCTCGACGCTCACACGCGCATTGCGCACGCCCCCGTTCCCGGACTGCTCGATCTGCTTCAATAGTATTCGGCCCGAACAGGCGACGTGGTCGTGCTCACCGCCCGCTTCCTCTGCGGTCGAGGCACGTCTGCAGGGTCACTCCGAGACTCACTATGCAGAGCACTGTTGCTGGAGTACGTTCCATCTCAAGTGTATACGCGCCTGGGCGGAAAAGAGCGTCAAGGAACTCGCCGAGGCCTGGCGTGCCAGAGGCGAAGACAGGCCCGGCGAATGGCACTGTCCCGGGTGTCGTGCTACCCGCCAGGCGGTCCCTCTCACGTACACGTACGTCCGCCGTTTCGGATGTCATTCCATACATTGACTGTGTACAGGTGCTTCTGTTTCCGGGTGCGCAACCCCGCGCCGCCACGCATCGCGACACCGCACTCGTGCGCACAGCCCTGTTCGCGCCCGCGTTCGGCGTGCCAACACGCCTGTCCCCTGCCGTGCCATCCCGGCCCATGTCCACCCTGTGCGGTCACCGTCCAAGCAGCGTGTTTCTGCGGCAAGGAGAAGCACAGCGCAAAGTGCCAAGCTGGCGAAACTGCCCTATCCTTTTCGTGCCCTCGCGTGTGCCAAAAGACCCTACGCTGTGGCCATTCCGGCCATCGATGTACGCAGAAATGCCACGAGGGACCATGTCCGCCGTGTTCGGTGAAAGAAGAGGTGCGATGTTGGTGTGGACGAGATACGAAGCAAGTTCCATGTGGCGAAGTCAGAACAGTGGATAGCACTCGATGCGTTGTCATCGGGGACGATGGCTCTGAACGAGCATGGATAGGCAGTTACGGATGTAGTCGTCCATGTGAACGGTGCGACCTTATTTTATCCGTCTCCATATAAATCCCTACTGACGTGTGTGAGACTAGTTCTTTTGCCTGTTCGAACCACTCTTGTTCCAAACCCTGCCATCCTCCTTCCCCTACACCCCCGCCATGCCCATTCGACCCCGAGCGTGTCGTATCTTGCGCATGTGGTCAATATCGCGTTGCCCGTTCTTTCAATGACTTCGCTGCCAGCAGCAGCGCACGTGCGGCACGCGTCCTTCAGCCCCGCGCGTCTTGTACAGCACCCCTCCCCACCTGCCCCTCCCCTTGCTCGAAAATGCTCACATGTGGTCATCTCTGCCAGGCGACCTGTCACTGGGGCCCCTGTCCCCCCTGTACAGAGCAGGTAGAACGCATGTGTCGTTGCGGCTCTACTAAACATAGAACGCGATGCGATGATCCCGTGGTCAGGAACCAGCCGGCCGACGGATCCACCTTCGCAAGCGACACCATCCTCTGCGACAAGCCCTGCCAAGCGATGCGTTTCTGCGGGCGGCACCCATGCGGACGCATATGCTGCCCACTTGGGCCGCTCCAACGCGTCAAGCTCTCCAAGCGGCGCGACCCCACGCAAGCTGACGCCGATGCGTTCCAGCTCGACCCCGCCGCGCGCGCGCTCCACCAGTGCGACCTCCCCTGCAATCGTGTGCTAGGATGCGAGAACCACCGCTGCGAAGAGCTCGACCACAAGGGTCCGTGTCCACCGTGCCCGCGCGGCGTATTCGAAGAACTTGTGTGTCCGTGTGGTCGAACGGCGCTCGAGCCCCCGATCCGGTGCGGGACGCGGTTACAGTGTGCATATCCGTGCGCGCGGCCCGCGCAGGCGTGTGGACACCCGCGAACGCCCCATGGGTGCCACGAGAGCGCGGTCGTGGCTGGTTCGGACACGGCGGAGGAGGGGCTAGGGATTGTGGTGGAGGTGGACCGACCTTGTCCGCCGTGTGTGGTCTTGACGGACAAGTTATGTGCGTGCGGGAAGAAGCGGGTTGGGAATGTACGGTGCTCGCAGGAGAGGGTGAGCTGCGGGAGTGCGTGCGGAAAGTGCGTTGAGTCGATTGTCGCCGGATATACGCTAACGTTCTCTTGGTTGCCCTTTGTAACACTAGGCTCTTGGCGTGTGGGTTCCATCACTGCGAACGAACTTGTCATGCAGACCCATGCGGGTTGTGTTCCGCTGTTTGTGGGAAGCCCCGTAAATCATGGTACGTCTTACGCCGGCTCGCCATCTCCGGACACAGGGTTTACCCATTCGTTGTAGCTTTCCAGCCCTCCATCCCTGCACGCAAACCTGCCACGCGCCCGCTGCCTGTCCTGAAACTGAGCCGTGTCTTACCCCCGTTACGCTGACATGCCCGTGTGGGCACTTACGCTCGACCGTGCCCTGCTCTGGAACCAAGCTCGCACTCGCATGCACAGGCGAATGTGAGATCAAAAAGCGCAACGCGCGGCTTGCTGAGGCACTCGGGATCAGCGATGAGAAGCGGGAAGCTAGGAGCAAGACGACGGTGACTTGGTCGGTCGAGATCATCGCGAGTGCGAGAGTGATGGGGCAAAGGTTT
The DNA here is from genome assembly GCA_038089115.1 of Fistulinella cinereoalba. Classification (NCBI taxonomy): domain Eukaryota; kingdom Fungi; phylum Basidiomycota; class Agaricomycetes; order Boletales; family Boletaceae; genus Fistulinella; species Fistulinella cinereoalba. The sequence continues at coordinate 12,295 of JBBPKG010000380.1, read as the reverse complement.
GTGGGCATCGTCGAGAAGGCATTTGCAGAGTGCGCCGTTTCCTGTCCATCGCAAAGAAGGCATTACTCAGTTTTTCTCCAACGTTGTAGCTTCATTGCTTCGGATCGCAAGATTCAAGTTTTGCCACATATGCGGCCTGAGCAACGGAAATTCGTGCACGACGTACGTCTCACTCGTGTCGTCGTGTCGTTGTCTGACGTTGCGGAGGACAGCTTGCCTCGGTGTACCGTATGGATACCGTCATGGTCGATCAAGAGCCACATCGCAGCGTGCAGCTTATTCGACGTATCGACACGCGCGTACCGGCGCCACTGTTGTCACAGCACATTATGTCGACGATGGGTCGGTTGGTCGATTTGAAGTTGACGGCTGGAAAGAATGGTAATGCAGGATCGGGCGCTGGTGCTGCAGCCTCTGCCTGGGGGGCGGGTACGAGCACCGGGAATACAGGTGCAAGCGTCGGCTGGAACGCGGTGGCCAGGTCGGCGTTGGCAGCTGGTGGGTCACGATCGGGGAGTATGATACTGTCCTCGGTTGCCGGTGCGACTACTCCGACCTCCACGAACCCGGGTTTGGGTGCGGCTGGGGGAGCGAGAGGGGGCGTTTGGGTATCCCCGTCGGTGCAGGCATTACGGGGGCGGACTGATAGTGCCCAAGCGATGGCCGACAATGGTGGAAGTGTGCCTGGTGCGTCCGAGGCGAGTGTAGGCGCTGTTTCAGGCGGTGGTGGTCAAGAGGTCATGTCGGATGGTGTACCAGACCACTGGGAAGACGACGTATAATTTACGCGTGCAACATAACCATGTGCAAGGGACAGTATCTTGTTCATGTCATGAATCATACAAGTGGCTGTCGCTTTTAATGCTGCACAGAACCCCATTCAATACCCGTCCTTCAATTGGTCCCATTTCCAATCGCTTGATCACTCCCCCCCGTCAAGTAGCATGACTCAGACATCGATGCCACCACTTCCTTCTGTATATAAATCATACGATCCAAACTGCCTTGCAGGTACCTGTTTTTCGAATAGCTGATCAAGCCTAGGAACACACTCGAGACATCAATTCAGGCGGAAAGAGAAACGAAAGGAAGGCCCGACAACACGCACTCATCGACAGTTCGGCCTTTGGTTTCTGGGATGAAGAAATAGGCCCACGCCGTGCCCGCAAACGAGAGAACCCCATAAACGAAGCCGATGTAACCTCCGAGGTTTGCTTCATTGGGGTTGATGCTGGGTACATAAAACATTGGATATGAGGCATGGATATTCTCAACGGGTCGTGAACTAGCCACGGGCGACTCACAGGAATGGCATGATGATATTGGAAAGCATGACGCACAGAGAGTTAGCCCAGATCCCGAGCCCAACCGTTTTTGCACGGAGCTTGGCAGATGAGACTTCGGCAAGGATCACAAATGACGCTGGGGCACTGTTTATTTGTTTAAATAACCCTCAAAGAGTTTTGTGAAGTTGATAGATCTTGACTCACATACTGGCTTGGTGGACAAAATTGTAGATCATGACCTGTGAGACATTCAGGCACCGCCTAGTTAGCACATATTCCCCAGATCTCGTTCCAACTCGAACCTGCCCCGGGCCAGAGAAAGAAACGACATACAAACACAACGGCCCATTGGATACCTTGATTCGTTTGTCCAATCCACGTGAATCCGATCGAGATCAAAACGACAGTGCAGGTAGCCATGCCCCAGGTGAAGAGAAAGCGACGGCCAAAACGGTCGGCAGTGTAAAAGGTCAAAAGATTAGCAAAGATCTGAGCAAATTATCAAAATGCGGCAATCAGTCGGTAACTATTGGAAGCCTACCCCCATGGCGTTCCCTCCAATGGCGATATCAAAGGCCTTATTCGTGCCAAATCCCGCGAGCTCGAAGAAGTAAGTTCCGTATCCTAAGACGAAAACCACGCCTGGAAATGCCACATGTTCACTGATTCGCACCCCACGTCCGGTGTGCCTTACCTGCGCTTTGTATGAGCACAAACACCATCATTGCAACAACCGTACGTTTGAGATTTTCGCCTGGAAAATTTCCAGTACCAGTAGTCAGAGGAGGGTTCCACCTCACACAGTAGAAATAGATTACCCTTGAAGCAATCCAAGTACGTCGATGTCGCAGCATACGAATCTTCCAGTCTGACCGTCTCCTCAATTTGCTGCCGCCGGAGCTTTGCGTCGACCGTAGGACCCCCGAGATGTGCGATAGTTCTCTCCGCGTCATCGGCCCGTCCTTTTCGTACCAGCCACCAGGGAGATTCGGGCGCAAACGGAAGTCCGATCAAGAGGATGACGGGAAAAATACATTGGAGAGCACTGGAATAAAGCATCTTGGGGAGGAAGAGACGCAGAAGATGTGATGCTCACAACGGGAGCTTGTAAGCATACACAGTTGTCCAGTCACCGGTGCCTCGAAGCACACCATTGGATGCACTAGCGACAGAATGTGTCTTCGGGTCAGGGGAGAAGTAATGGCATGCACAAATAGTATACGTACAAAATACCAACTAGTATTTGATAGTAGTGAACCGCCTGGCATAATGAACCACACGTAACCTGGACTCACCAAGTAGCCAAAGGTTGACAGACGCCGTGCTAATACTCCGCAAAGCGAGCGGTGATATCTCTGCACAATAACTGCTTGCGGAAGTGGCATACATACCTAGAGCAGTTCGTCTAAGTCAAGCGGAGACACCGTAGAGCTCAATCTGCGAACCAAGGGCAAACCCATTGATAAGCTTTCCAATGAGAAGTACTCCATTTGCGTGCTTGGGAGAGAGGAACTGAAGAAGAACGCCTACGATCGAAACTATGCATGCAACGCCGACCGCCCCGCGTCGGCTGATCAACACCGGAGAAATGACAACAGAGTTATGTGCGTATAAAACGCATGACAAAGAGACGTACCCCAATCGATCAGAAATACCACCTAACCAGAGTCCGCCAAACATGCTGCCAATCGAACTGACACTGTTGAAGGCGCTCTGCCATTTCGCAGCAAGAACAGGTTGATATTCGTATATAAATCCATAGTCCGCACGGAACTGAGGAACACCCATCATCCCTCCCGCAATCTGGTCGTTGAATAAGGTGTCAATATCTCGCAGGTCGCGACATCACGTTTGCAGGAGAGAGAAGGCACCTGTATATCATAGCCCAACAGGAATGCACCAATGCACATGAACGTGCACCAAAATAAGGCGCGCCAATAGGTGCTCAGCGCCCTAAATGATGTAAGAGCCCGCTCCATCGTGGCGGCTCGGGCAAGAATAATGAGGTTGGCTTGATATTCCTTGTCGATGCTCGCGACCCCTGTGGGATCGCTTTTTCCCGGCGTTTTTGATGTCATGCCTGAAACAGAGGTAGGTATGTGGGAAAGCCTGGGCGAGGACGGGAAACCATTGAGAACTATATATCATGCAGGACTCAATGGAGGATAATCGGGCCCAAGAAACCATCAAGGTAAGACCAGCGTTCGGAGGTAAAAGAATCGGCAGATGGTCAAGATAAGACTAAGAATAGATCGTTTCACATCATTTTTTGCAAATGGGCGAGGAAGATTTAGTTTCACCTCTGCGATGTCCGTTGTGGCCTCCACGTGGCAAAGCAGCTACGTTCCGGGACCATTGTAAGGTAGATTTGTTTCGGCATACTATAGCATTAGCATAATAGTCGTGTTGGCACCTGGAGGCTCACTTATAATGCATGTACTGGAGTTCCCAAATTCACGGCCAAAGTCTTCATGTCGAGGTGTGAGCACTAACAGTAACCGAGTAAATGTTTCGTTTGAATAGTAGCAGCAGACACTCGGAAAAGGTCGGCCGAATCAACAATATCTCGTCCATGAATCTCCGCAAAGCTGGCACTAGTACTAGCCTACAATGTCAATAGTATGAGCCCCATCATATTACAACGCGATGGTCACCTTACCCCGAACCAAAAGCATATGTATGCTGGGATGGCGGGGCAGACCCGTATGCCATGACACCCCAGGCAAAGAATGAGCAATTTCTCGAGTGCTAGTAGTTTTTAGGTGCCACTGATCAGCGGACTCATCACTGATGGAACCGATAACTGAACTGGGTTAGTTTCAAGCAAGCTTCGTCCGCCGGCGGGCTATCGCCCTTCCGCGGGACCCCGAAGAAATCCATAAAAGCGGGCTGTAGGCCACCGGCAAGCTGACCGTCCGTCTGCACTGCAAACTCGGACTCTGGGCCCGCCCGGTCACTCCGGGTCATGATCAAGGATTCTGCACCCGTGGGAATGTTCACAAGTTTGTATTCGCTTTCCGTCTGCCTAGATGGTATCCTACATTCCAAATTATCATTAGCCAACGTGATGACCTCAGCCATGGTGACCCTGGGCATGAGATGAATGCTAAATGGATTATAAAGCCCGGGCGGTGCGCCGGCCATGCATCGGGAGTCGTCGAGTATGAGGTATAAGCCTGGGGATGCTGCGGCGCTGGCGAGTGATGACCTCGGGCATGAAATGAGAAAGCTATGATATAAGAGCCCGATCATGCATTGGGTTACTAGGAAGGTGCCGAAGTTTAAATGTTCACGCGCGCACGCTTCAGTGGCTACCACTAGACATCAAACCCGTGAGGTATATTCAAGGATCTAAATTTGCACTGTATGGCGACAAATATCTAGAGCCTCTCACAAGGCGACCACAGAAGCCTGGCTCAAACATCGAAGTTGACATCCCTGTCTTCATACAAATTGTATGTTCCAAACCGCCGGGCAGAGATGTGCTTTTCAAATAATAAATCAAGCCTGCCATTCACGTGCAAAGCATCAATCCACGGAACAGGAAATAAATGATGTGGAGAAAGAAAGCACGTACTCATCAACGGTCCGGCCTTTAGTTTCAGGGATGAAGAAATAGGCCCAGACTGTGCCTACAACCGAGAGCCACCCGTAAATGAAGCCAATGTACCCTCCAAGGTTTGCCTCATTGGGATTGATACTGTATGGGGAGGCCAGCGCAAGTGAAACAGGTGTGAAACACTCCACGGGGTATCAGATCACGCACAGCGACTTACAGGTAGGGAATAACAATATTGGAAAGCATAGCGCACAATGAGTTAGTGCAGATACCAATACCGACTGTCTTTGAACGAAGCTTGGCAGATGAGACTTCAGCAAAAATCACATATGCTAGTGGTCCGCTGTCCGTTGGTCAACCAACAGATACCAGTACCACATTACGTCGACCTTTAAGGAAACAACAGACTCACATGCTGGCTTCATATACAAAGTTGTAGACAATTGTCTAGGAGTGTATACAGATTATAAGTACAATAACCGTGAGTCGGGAAGTATGTTCGACATACCAATGCGGACATGGCCCACCTGGCATTTTGATTTGTATTTCTGATCCAGATGAATCCAATGGAAAGTAAGATCACGCTGCAGGTGACCATGCCCCAGCTGAAAATAACGCGACGGCGAAAACGATTGACAATATAGAAAAACAGGAGATTTCCGACAACCTATGCAGAAAAATCATATGAATGAGTGGCCACTCGGGACATCTGATGGAATAACTTACACCAATGGCAGACCCTGCCAGGCCGATATTAATGGCTTTGGTGGTGCCAAGCCCAGCAAGCTCAAAGAAGTATGTACTATACCCCAAGACAAAAGATACGCCTAAGAGAATGGTCAGGTCACGAGGCACATGGAACTACTTAGTGTTTCACCTGCACATTGTTGAAGCACAAATACTGTCATAGCAACAACAGTACGCCTTAAATTTTCGCCTAGACCATTGGCGAGTAATCAGACCCGCACTGTAAGTCCAAAGGAATAGATTACCCTTAAAACAGTCCAAGTATGTCGATGTCATAGCATATGTATCCTCCAATTTGATCGTCTCTTGAATTTGATGCCTTGTAAGCTTTGCATCAGCCATGGAGCCCCCTAGCTGGACAATAACTTTCTCAGAATCAGTATATCGCCCTTCCCTGACTAGCCACCATGGGGACTCGGGAGCAAATGGAAGGCCGATTAAAAGAATGACAGGGAAGATCCATTGAACAGCACTTGAGAAACATGTAACCTCTGGTCGTCAACTTAAGAGATGAACAAAGCAATAGTCGACTCACAATGGAAGTCTATAAGCATATACAGTTGTCCAGTTTCCTGAGCCTCGGAGGACACCATTTGACATGCTATCAGTGCACAACATCTCCGAGTCAGGATATAAGAAGGGATGTGCAAAGGCATGCACATACAATAGTCCAACTCCATAATGATCAGTTACATAACTTCATCAGTGATGCACGGCCTTACAAATGATCCAGAGACTAACAGAAGCTGTTGTGGTGCTCCGGAGAGCCAGTGGTGATATTTCTGCACAATAACTGCTGGCACATGAAAGATGCATCCCTAGAACAGCATTTAAGTACTATGCGCAGGCCACTCTGAAGCATTCAGCAAACCAAACGCAAATCCATTGACAAGCTTCCCGACAAGGAGTACTTCGTTTGCGTGTTTGGGAGAGAGAAACTGGAATAAAATGCCCACGATTGAAATTATGCAGGCCACCGCGATTGTGCAACGCCGTCTACCAAATTGAGGGGAACATTCAGTGAGATCGTATAGTATACTTACTACTGGTGGAAATGGACATACCCTAAACGATCAGAGAGCCAGCCCAACGAAAGGCTACCAAACATGCAACCAATCGAGCTGACGCTATTGAATGCGCTTTGCCATAATGCAGGAAGGACAGGTTGATCTTTATAGATGAACCCAAAGTCTGTGCGAAACTGTGGAATACCCACCAACCCTCCCGCAACCTGGTTATGAGATGGGCATTGACTCAAGACCTGGGCAAACGACTCGCAGACTTCCATCAGAGCTGAGGACGTACCTGTATGTCATAACCATACAAAAGTGCACCGATGGACACGAAGCCACACCAAAAAAAGACACGCCAGTTCGTGGCTGCGGCCTGTAGTGGTCTAGTAGCATGTTCCGCCGTAGCGGCGTGAGCAAGAAAGGCAAGATCAACATGTGGCCCATTCTCAATACTGGTTTGCTTGGTTTCTTTCTCTGGTGGGTCTGGCGTTGTTGAACTCCTCATCTTTCGAACCAGGGTATGTGAACTTGAAGTTGAAACGGGAGAACAAGAAGTTGAGACCTATATAACAATGCGGCGCCCTATCGGGACTAGCTTCCAATTCAGCACGTTGTCAATACGCAATGCGGCGGCGGTAGAACAGATAGGAATTATGTGATAAGACGCTGCTGGATACGTTTCACCAACTCCGAGGACACAATGGCCCCAAAAAGGTATCACAACCACTGAATCAGTGAATTGATCGCCGAAGATGGCGGTGATAGCTTGCGCTCCGCGGTCCCACCTTGTAAACCCGATGGTTCGATCTTCCAAAAAGTCCTATGCCTCGACCATTTAGACTGCGGGTCCGTGATGCGGTGGGAATGCCAGGCCTTTTATCAGCTGCGATGCCAACTTCGGGACAACGTCTGGCAAGGTTCTGAGCACGGAGCACGGACTCACGACTGATATCAGCAAAGAGTGCATAGTTAGCCCTCGGCGGAGCTGACTTAGGCCTCTGAAGAAGCGTGAGAGCCGAGTCAGTAGTACACTGGCTACTACACACACCACCACTGGATAAAGTTGTAAAAGTTGAACAGGCTAGGGGCTTGCATTCCTGGCCTGCGGTGGACTCTCGGAACTTGAGTGAAGTTCAACCCCGTGCGGCCGAAGGTAGCTTGGTGAAGTGGCATGCCATCAGCACAATACGAAGTACCACTTGAGCAATGCCCCAATCTTGAACATGTTGGCTATTACTCTTATTTATTAGGCTGTAGTGAAACGGAGCCCGAGATTACGATTTGCTCACAGTGGTTCAAATCAAGAATATATATACATATCAAGGGATGGCTTCAAGTTGGCACTTCCCGCTCAACTATCGGTCCTGTACCATCCAGTCTGTCGATGAGTGTATATACATTTGGATGCCCGCCTACAAGGCACAATCCTGATTGCCAGCATACAGCCCGCCGCTTCGGGTATCTCAAAGTAAGGTTCAGATATTCGAGCTAGTGCCCTCATTTGTATACAAGACATATGTTGCAAATAACCTTGCGGGCACACGCATTTCATAAAGCATATCAAGCCTACCAGGCACACACAAAACTCATCAGTATTCCAACGGCATGGGTGAAGAGACAGCAAGATGGAAGGCGAGAGGCACGCACTCATCAACACTCCGGCCTTTGGTTTCAGGTATAAAAAAGTAGGCCCAGATTGTGCCCGCAAATGCAAGAACCCCAAAGATGAAGCCAACATAGCCTCCAAGATCTGCTTCATCTGGATTGATGCTACAAGGCCAGTCAAGTGCAGTCCAAGTGGGACAGTATATGTCAAAGGCATATTTACGAAAAAAAACATAGGAAACCCACAGATAGGGAACAATGATGTTGGAAAGCACAGTGCTCAGAGAGTTAGTGCAGATACCGATACCAACCGTCTTCGAACGGAGTTTGGCAGAGGAGACTTCAGCGAAGATCACATATGCGAGCGGGCCACTACCAATACCACGTACTCAAACTAAAAGCCTTTCAGCGGACTGAACAGACCCACATGGTAGTTTGGTAGACCAAGCTATAAATCGTCATCTGGAATTGTATGTATGAGCATATCCTGCTCAGCACACCTAGGCAGGATCTCGCCGTTAGGGAAAATGATGACATACAAATGCAGCTGTAGCCCACTTGGCACTTGGATCAGCCCTTCCAATCCAACTGAATCCGATCAACATTAAGATGACAGTACAGGCAACCATGCCCCAATTGAAAAGGAAGCGGCGGCCAAAATGATTGACGGTGTAGAAAACCACCAGATTACCGACAATCTATGTAGCACAGTCGTGAGCACAGGAATTGCTCTAGGGACATGATGGAGAACATACACCAAGCGCACTACCCCCTACACTTAGATCAAAGGCCTTATTGGTCGCCAGCCCAGCGAGCTCGAAAAAGTACGTCATGTACCCGAAGACAAAAGTAACGCCTGACAGGTCATCCAGTCAGTAAATGAAAACAAACTTGTCCATTCGTCACACCTGCGCAATGCTGGAGGACGAACCCCATCATGGAAACAACTGTACGTTTAACGTTTTCACCTGTGACATTCCAAAGGTCGAAAAAGGATTTATAGTCACAGTAGGAATGTCTCACCCCTGAAGCAATCCAGGTAAGTTGATGTCGCAGCAAACAAATTTTCTAGGTCAATCGTCTCCTGAATTTGCTGTCGCAGTAACTTCGCATCGACCACAGGTCCCCTTAAACGTAGGAGGACTTTCTCTGCCTCTTCATGCCGTGCTTTGCGTACCAACCACCAAGGAGACTCCGGAGCAAAGGGGAGGCCAATCAAAAGAATAACAGGGAAAATCCACTGCAGGGCACTGAGAGACTGGTTCAGCTAAAACGTAATGTAGATGCTGTGGTACTCACAATGGAAGCTTGTAAGCATATACAGTTGCCCAATTTCCTGTGCCCCGGAGGACACCACTAGCCATGCTGTTTATTTCAGAGTTAGAATACAAGTAGTTGGATACAGTAACAATATTCACAAACTACCAACTGTGGAATCATCAGTGGTTCAGTGTAAAAAAAATGACACATTACCCGAACGTACGAATGATCCAAAGATTTACAGAAGCTGTGGTGATACCCCGCAGCGCGAGCGGCGACACTTCTGCACAATAGTTGCTAGCAGAGGAAACATACATGCCTAAATTAATATAGTTAGGGTTGACCATTGCGAACACGAGCTTTCTGAATCGATCGACAAACCAAGTGAAAATCCATTGACAAGCTTTCCAACAAGAAGCATTCCATTTGCGTGTTCTGGAGATAGAAACTGAAGCAAGACGCCTACGATTGAAACGAAGGATGCAATAGCAATGGTCCAACGCCGGCTAAAATACTTGGTGATAAAAAATACTATGTCCGCACAACAATGGACAAACCCTAGCCGATCAGAGATCCAACCTAACGAAAGTCCACCAAACATGCCACCGATCGAACCAACGCTGTTGAACGCGCTTTGCCACTTCGCCGGAAGGACAGGTTGACCATTGTATATGATTCCAAAGTCCATACGAAACTTGGGAACGCCAAGCATCCCTCCCGCGACCTAGTCATTGGGATGGTAGTAGGTTAATTGAATGGAACAAGCCAAGCCTGTGTCAATGATGTTGTGCATATACTTGGAGGGGGGGCACGCACCTGATTGTCATAACCGGACAAAAGTGCGCCGATGCACATGAAAAGGCACCAAAAAAAAGCATTCCTGTGCGTGACCATGGCCTGGAGGGGCGTAAGAGCATGCTCTGCAGCCGCAGCTTGGGCAAGCAAGATGAAGTTGCCATGAGGTCTCTCGTGAACACTCGCGGCCTCGGCAGGTTCAATGTCCTCTGACGGATCCTGCAAAATTAGTGTCATTCTAGACGAAGGAAAAAATGAGAATGCGGGACGGACCTACATGTTGAGGGAGGGATATATATGGCACGACACTGTCAGTGGGGAACTCAGTCCAGGATGCCACTGTGGCAACGCAACGAGATAGGAGGAACATATGTTTGTTCAAGTTGTTGGTGACAATAAGGGAACCGTAGGGCGTACAGCTTTCACACGAGTATAACATTAACTCTCACGTCGCGTACCTGTGGCCCGTGTCTGCTCAACCACTGTAATGATCGCGATTTGCCGATCCATCGAAGGTTGGACAAAAGCAAAGCCTCAGTGCTACCGCTGCTACTGGCGAAACGAGACAAACTTATTGCCAGGGGCTGTATAACACATGACACCGATATGCTCATATATGTACTATGAGATTTCTTGCCCAGCACTCAACGCTCCACCGTTTTGTCGGTCTCACCCACCCGGAGCTCCCTGCTTCAGTCCGAGCTTCCGGCTCCGGCTCCAAGGATGCGGATGTTCCTTAAACTAGCTAAGTACGGCGCTTTAATATGTCCGATTTCGTACACGTTCCTCAGGCTGTTCTACTACATGTGATGTGGCTGACTTTGACAACCATCTTCGTGATGGATCGTTCAAGTATTGAAGCTGACACCCCCATGTCCGTACAAGTCATATGATGCAAACCATTTCGCAGGCACCCGCATTTCATATAACAAGTCGAGCCTATCAATCAACACGGACATCAGCCCAGCACCAGGCACGATGCAGTGAAAGGGAAGCGAGTAAAAACTAAAAGCACGCACTCGTCGACAGTGCGGCCTTTCGTTTCGGGGATGAAGAAGTAAGCCCAGACCGTCCCTGCGAATGTGAGTCCACCAAAAATGAAGCCGACATAACCTCCTAGATTTGCTTCATCGGGATTAATACTGGAAGGTTGGAGAGGTCGAGAGTTATGTTAAGCGTTGAGTTATGAGCGTCCTGCAAGGCTATGAAGTAAGCACGAGTGACTCACAGGTAGGGAATGGAAATGTTAAAGATTATACTACACAAGGAACTGATCCATGTCCCGATACCAATCGTCTTTGAACGGAGCCTTGCGGATGGAACTTCAGCAGATAACACATATGCCAACGGGCCGCTGTTTAAGCATCAACACAGGCAACAATGACACATACATGGCCCACATGGTGGTTTGGTAGACAAAATTGTCGATGATCATCTGGTAAGTGTGTATGGGGGTTTGTGACCCAGTGACTAAAATTAGTGAGGTAAAGTTACCTACAAATGCGGACACGGCCCACTTGGCGCTTGGATGTGCACTCCCGATCCAGACGAACCCGATCAAGAGTAGGATAACAGTGGACGCTACCATGCCCCAATTGAAAATGAAGCGGCGACCAAACCGATCCACAGTATAAAAGACCAGTAGATTGCCCACAATCTGTGTAAGATGATGTTAGTCCCAAGTTTGGTAGGGCACATGGCACGGCACCTACTCCGATGGCAGTGCATCCGACACTGAGATCGAACGCCTTGGTCGTGGTCATTCCGGCAAGCTCGAAAAAGTATGTAACATAGGCAGTGATGAAATTTATACCTGTAATACATTTTGTTACAAACACCAGACACATCAGCTTGGTATGCATCACCTGCGCAATGCCGGAGCACAAATCCCATCATGGAAACAACTAGCCCTTCATCACCCGCAGCGTTGCTGCGGACCACTACTTTCCATCACTTATAGATAGCATTGTTAGAGATTCAACTGTTTGAGTTCTGTCTAATGAAGCCATGTATTCAATACAATGTTACAA
>JBBPKG010000378.1:0-18230 GCA_038089115.1 Fistulinella cinereoalba | reverse complement strand
GCCAATGACGATAGCGGGAAATATATGAGGCCAGTAATCCTCTGGTCTGCTACCACCCGTAGCGACAAATGCAGTGGCCACAGATACCAGGAAAAGGCCAGCCAGAATGATCCATTTTGAGCTAATAGTTCTAGACAGTGGGCCTGCAAAGCTCATCGCGAATGCAGCCACGCCCATCGGAAGCCTGTAAAAAATCAAAAATGAGACGACTTTCGGATGATATGCTTACATATGGAACACAGTGGATATGATCGTCCAGTGGAAGGTATCTTGCCACAATGTAGTAAAAGCGAGAAAGACCGAATTCCACCAAAAGAACGGCAACAGTGCCGAAGCAAATAGGACAGAAAAGTTTCTGTAAAACCATGTACGAGGAGGTCTAAGCAAACGAGTCAGAATTCATGGATACAATGTATGTCTCGGACTCACATAGCGGCCTTCTCACAGGGAACCAGAGTTTCCCAGTAGAAAAATGCGATGGCCAGTGATATCGAAGTAATAAACAAGATGAGGACTTTTGCGGTGGTCCAGCCATACGTTGGTCCCGATGTCATTGCGTAGAGGAGCAGGATAAATGCACCTGGTAATTCCACATGACTACTGCGCGTTGAACAATAGAAGACGGGACACACCAGTTAAGATGGAAATTCCGATCAAATCGAGATTCTTCCATTTCGCACTGCCCATATCGGACTCACTCTTAAGGTCAGACTCTGCAACATCTGCAGGGACAATACAAAGGCAACATAAGGCAGTCGGAATGGCGATGATGGCAGCAAACCAAAAGATCCAGTGATATGAGACATATTGGACAAGAACGGCTCCAACAAGGAGTCCAAGCACTGCACATGTAACTGTTGTAAACTCAATACGAAGAGTGACACAAATGCCTACCATCAGCAACTGCACCAAAGCCTCCGAGGACAGCAATCGCTCGAGCCTGTTCATCGGGTTCAGGGAAAATATGTACTAAAAGTGCAAGAGCGGAAGGTATTGACATTGCAGACGCTGTCATATATGTCAACACAGCTGGCTGCCTATATATTTTACTCACCGATGCCCATTAATGCTCTTAATACAATCATCACAACTTTGCTATTTATAAAGCCTGCACTGATAGAAAGTATTCCTAGAAGCGCCATTCCAGTGACGAACACGCCTCCTAAGACTACCTGAGATCGTTACGAGTAACACGAGGGCTGCACTTACTTGGACTGTAGACATCACTTAGCCGTCCGCTCTGTAAGCCAGCATCAGATTACTATTCTACAACTGAGGCCCTGACAAGACCTACGATTAAGAGAAACGAAGCGAATGTGAGTTGAAACACACTAATAACCCAAGAGAACTCGCTCCCCTCAGCACGTATAGAGGCTCGGAGAACAGGGATTGCAGGGTAAAGGGCCGCATTGTTGAAAGCGTCCAAGAACTGCGCAAAACAAAATGTCAACAATAGCACCAATTTCCGTGCTGATGAAAGTGGTTTTTGCGGTTGATCGTCAATGGGCGTCGCCGAGACAGGTTGCTGCATGTTACCCCCACACGGCTGTACTTACAGGGAGAAGAATATATAGTTATATAGTTCCTCTTAGAGCCAGCTCTACCAATGGATTAGGAATGCTGGGAGCAGGACGGTAAGCCATGTCCGTTTATCACCGATTTTTGTGCACAACAATCTCCAGATAGACATGATCCGGCACCTTTGGTCGAGAGCTGAGGATCGGAGAGTGAGAGAGTTTGGACAAATTTTAAAATGCCATTCTTGTCGAGCCCCATAATCAAAAGATAGCCCAGATAGAGCATTGGAACGACGGTAGAGGCCGTACTCGCGAATTGAAACAATCGCGACTGCCAAATAGATAATTTCCGCTCATATACCATTGACCGACAGCGCGGACGAGTTTTGGACACCACTTCATGTTTGTGCTCGAGGTGAGACTCACATCTGCATACTGGGAGCCAAGACGTACTAAGTTCCACAATCTCCCTAATTCACAGATGACAGCTAGCCAAATGAAATTCGTGGGGGTACGACTGCCACGGGCTCGGACGGTTGCAAGGTCGAGTTGTTGGCCAACGCACCACATAATTTGAAACCTGAGTTGGTAGCCGATCATACCTGGATCTCCGAGTCGGGTCTTGTAAATGATTTCGGTCTTTGGCGACGTTGCTTTCTTTCAGGCTTGAGCACCGGTCGTATTCGGCGAGCAAGTTTTGCTTGTTCTCCTGCGCCGGCATTCGGCGAATCATCAACCTAGGTCCACAAGTGTGGCAGTGGTTCTTATTAGAGTCGTGTGGGAACACGATGATCGATCGCGCGAAGTTGAACAGGCTCCGAGTTTCCCCCGATCACCTTCTCTGACAAACAATTTGCGTGGCGCAGGGGCATGATACAACTGCCAACACCACTCCGTTGGCAGAAGCCCTGCAACTCAGTTCCACCGAAACTCCATGTTCAACAATGCGTCCAATGTCGATGCTAGCCACTCCACCTTTAGCGAGGTCCACAGGGATCAGTACATCTACTCCAAATCCCATATCCAGGGAAATCAGACGGTCAACACTGTGGTGCATGGCAACCAGATTTTACAAGGTTGTTTGGGTGAGGCTACTTTCTGTCACTATGAACAACAGGCTGATCGTTCCCGGAAGGACTAGAAAATCTATATCGTACTAGCGTGCCTGGGGCGGCATTCGACTCAATTGATCGTCACCCAGCCCCGGTATGCCTTCCAGGCACGCGACTTGAGCTACTGGTCCGCCTTACAGAATGGATTGACAACCCCGATCGAGACCAACCCATGTGCTGGCTGAGCGGTCTTGCGGGTTCCGGAAAGTCAGCCGTCGCGCAGAGCATTGCAGAAAGATACGCCAGTCAGCAAAGACTCGCCGCAAGCTTTTTCTTTTCGCGGAAGGAGATACTACGCAGAAAAGCACACAGGTTCTTCCCAACACTTGCCTGTCAGATGCTTGTGTTTGCACCATCTATCAAGCCCGCCTTGCTTGATGTCCTTGACGCCGATGCTACGCTCCCAACCAAGGTACTCCTAGAACAAGCGCGTAGACTTCTCCAGGAGCCGATAGCATCATCCGCCACTTCCTTTCCTCAACCTGTTCTGATCGTTGTTGACTCGCTGGACGAATGTGATGATGTCAAAATGGCGGAGGAGGTCGTCTACCTCCTTAGCAGGATGCTACGTCACATTCACTGGCCGCTCAAAATCTTGTTCACAGGCAGAAGTGAACCTCACATTATTCGCACCTTCCAACGCACAGAACTGCGGAGTATGACTCGCTTGCTTCAGTTGCAGGACTTTCACGTGGATGACGACATCCGTGCCTATCTCCGTTACTCCTTTCAAGGCATTCAGGAATCCACGAATACCATATCTAATGCAAACGATCGCTTACCATGGCCATCGGAGGGTGATCTGGAGCTGGTCGTGCAAAAGGCGGCTGGCTTGTTCATCTTTGCCACGACTGTGGTCAAATATGTAGGCATACGCTATGGTTCGCCTGTCACGCGCCTTCAAGGAGTTATTCGAGTGCTCCGTGACGGGGCAGGTGCAGATAGCGCCCTAATTCACTCCCCTCTCGACGCGTTATACTTTGACACTCTTCACGCAATCCAAGATACGGAGAAGGTATCTTCAGTTCTGGGGCTCATTGTTTTTGCCTTCCGTCCGCTGTCAACCCACGGGCTCAGCGAACTCCTTTGGGAGTCTCAATTTGACGCCACTTATGTTGTCAAGAGTCTCTGCTCTGTACTAGTGATATCAGAGTCGGATGCCGATGTGAATGGCGCAGTTCGCATATATCATACCTCGTTCCGTGACTTTCTCACAAGCCGCCATCGATCCGAACAATACTTTGTGAATTCGGCACATGTTCACGCCACATTCGCTCGGGCATGTTTGGAACTAATGATCCGGCATCTCGCTACCGACATGTGTGGTCTAGGAAATCCATCCATCCTCAATTCCGAAATCGAAGACTTAGGCAAGCGATGCAGTCACTGTATTAAGGAGGGCGTCCGCTACGCATGTCGCTGGTTTGCTCATCATCTTTCTCAAGTCTCATGGGATCAAGGAATGGATAACGCGCTTATCCTTAGCCTTCAAGGCTTCGCCAGGGGTTATCTTCTTAACTGGATAGAGGTACTCAGCCTGACTGGAGAACTGGACAGCGCGGTATTCAGTTTACGGGAGGCTGCAGATTGGCTTAAGGTGAGAAATACTCATTTACTGCGTGGTTGTATATGAACCTTGCTTTAGCATGCGTCGAAACCGTATGAGGAGACGCTGTTATTGTTTCGTGATGCGGAAAGACTGGTGCTCATGTGTTATGATTCCATCCAACGTGCAGCATTGCAAGTCTACTATTCTCTTCCATATGCGCCGACACAGGTTCAAATCCGAAGCTTGTATGCCCATGAACTGAAGCACAAGTTTGTGATCACGCACGGTCTTGACGACCACTGGAAGCCTTGCCTTCGTTCCGTATCAACCGGTTCTGCTGTTAGATCTCTCTCCATCTCTTCTTCTGGACGTTTGATTGCATCCGCTGGTGATGCTCCAGGAGTGCAGCTGTGGGATACGATCACGGGCAGCAACATTGGTCACTTTTTCGGCGACGGTGTTTCGACCTGTCCTGTTATGTTTTCTCCATCTGGCAGCTACGTCACTATTGGCTATGACACAGGAGCCATTGACATTTGGGATGTCACTACGGGACAAAAATGTCTACATTCAAGTCAAAGTCTCCACAATGGTTCAGTGATGGTCCTCATCTTCTCGCAGAATAACCTTGTCGCCTCTGGGGCAGCGGACGGAAGTGTCCACCTTTGGGATACTTCTACTTGGACTCTTCGAACTTCTCTTGCGTGCCATCGAGGTCCCATCCTCTGTCTCTCGTTTTCTACCAGCAGCAGCCTGATCGCCTCCGGCTCGGAGGATACATTGATCACAACATCTGAGACACGCTCAGGCAAAACAGTCCGTGTGTATAGAGGACATTCTGCTCGAGTCAATAGCGTCTCGTTTTCGTCTGACGGTGGCAGCCTGGCCTCCGGCTCCGACGATGAGAGTGTCCGTCTCTGGGATACTCGGACCGGTGTTTGCCTTAGAACATTCAGTGGAATGCACAAAAAACCCGTTCGCCAGGTCTGGATTACCGCGGACAACAAATATGTTGTCTCCGTGTGTAGCATGGACATCTGCATGTGGGAAACGAGTTCTTTGAGTCGAAAGCCAGCGCAACATCTTTGGTCGGTTAACCACTTCTTCAGAAAGTCAGCATCTATGTTCCCGGCATGGTACGGAAGACTGGCTCGGCTTGCCCCATTGGGACTTGTTGCCCAGTACGGCGAAACAGACGACGGTACCATCCTCCATTCGGTTCCTTCTTCTGATGGGTATTCCATGGGTATCGCTCGTGGCTCTTGCCTTGTATATCTAGAGCACGCTCCGCCTCGAAAAAGCTGGTCAAGGATCCGCCATCCACTAACGGCGTCTCCCACTATGGACGAGCCCCCATTGTTCTTGGACGACTCCGATGACCATTTTGATGCGATCGCAATGACAGTTGACACAGTGCTACTGGCAACATACTCTGACGATGGCAACATAAAAATCTGGAATACGTCACCGAGGGGCAGCTGGAAGAATATCCAAAAGAGCTTTAAAAGTACCGTGACTGGCTTCTGGCCAACCCCAAGCGGTCGCAGCTTGCTTGTCAAACCAATGGTTGGCGTACAGTTATTCATATCCGACGGCACTACCAAGGATTTGGAGACCGGAGGTGATGCCTTAGGCTCAGTCGGCGCTGTCCCATCTCCCGACTCAAGATATTTTGCCTACTGGGCAGAATACGCATGGAACGTGGATAACAGTTTTAGTATCCATATCTACAACGCATCCACTGGCTTCCGTCTAAAACGCATCCCGGGCTTCTTTAACATCACTTGCGCCCGGTTTTCGGCGGAGAGCGACCTCTTTGCGTGTGCGCATGGCGGCGGGATCGTCCAAATTTGGGAGCTGCCATCCGTATTGTGCAAGACGACAGTCACCACCAACTATGGGGCAATCACAGCGCTGGAATTTGTGCCCGGGAACGTTACTCTGGTCGTGGGGAGCGACCAAGGTTGCGTGGAGATACGGTTGGTGGAGAATGGTGATGTCATGCATCGTGTCGAGTATTCGCCATCCAAGGTACTGGCGCTTGCCGTACCCCGTGGAGCACTCATCGTCATTGTCGGCCATGAAGATGGATCCGTCTTTGTTTGGGATCCGTCATATCCCAATATTGCCCCACACTGTCTTTTGCCAGGAGTAGTGCCGCGGCTCCCCTCAGAGGACAGCTCTGATGGCGACTCTGGCAGCCCGGTGGCAGATGGTATTAACTTTATCAAATTCATCGAGGACTACCGAGCTATTTGCACACGTAGCTCAAATGGTGTTATCTGCACTTGGGATCTGACGAGTTGTCTTGCTAGGTATGCTGAAGGGGCGGGAATAGCTTTGCCAGGCGACGAAGGATTAGCCATCACTGGTATAGAAACGGAGGAGGAGAACACGCTTTCCGACTTCATCATGGCCACCAGTGGTACTTCCGTTTTCTCGCCCTCAAACCCCTGTTCTGAAGGCTCTGACGGGCTTAATAGCTCAGTGATGTGCCATAGTCGTGGTGAGCAGATTATCGTTCAAGAAGCAGAGGGAGCTCTGCCAGAGTGTGCCGATTGCGACACCATTACTACTCCCTTGCAATCTATCACTCAGGCTCCATCACCCCACGACCTTCGCGACGCGGATCGCTCTGACGGGCCTTTGACTGATTGTACCACCGCGGAATGTGACTCGTCGATCCTCCACCGGGACTCCGAGTCTCCAATACCTCAGGATACGCTCAGCCCAGGGGTCGCCGTTAACGCAAACTTCTCCGGGCCGACCCCTGAGCCTCCCTCATGCCCTCATCTCGTGTCACGCTCCGACTCCCATATCTTTTACGACAGGTACTTCCGTTCGACCTACTCCATCGACGTCCAGCAAGGTTGGGTTTTCCGTGGGTCAAAAAGGTTATTTTGGCTGCCCGGCGATCTTCGACCGGCCTCGCCGACAGGGCTCGCAGCATTTGAGGACAAGTTTGTCATCCTTACTCGGTCGGGCTCGATCGTGTTCTTCGATTTGCGTGAGTTCATTTCAAAAAAACTGCGTGAAGCGTTTTTACCGATTTTTCTGTTTGCCAAACAATTTATAGGGCCAATGGTTGATCCGATGTGCGATCCCGTCAAGCAGGCAGTGTCCAGATAAGTTGAAGCAGGACCGTACCTATAATTTAAGATTCGTAGGTTGATGAGGGTTCAAGAAATGGATTAATCCTTGACTGTTGTTGTGCTCACGCGTGCTTCTGGCATCCCCATCTGTTGCTGCTGTAGGGAACCTTTTCGCGTATTCGTAACTCCTCTTTCTTGCATAAAAATGCACAAAACTCATCCAATTCAGTAAAATACACATCTCCGGCAAACGTGAGAAGGGGATGGGTATAACGCGAGTTCATTCACTGGTTCGAACAAGACGTAAGTTACGAGCGTTGCAGTGATACGGCATAGCACTGAGTGTTAAAAGTGGCAAAGAACAAGAAGCAACAGAAATAGGAAGACAAAAGTCGTGTTCACCAGCAGCACGATTATAATTCGTCCTGAAACATAAGACCGGCCAGCTGTAGTAATGTGACTACTACGGTGACTCGGGACTCGGAACATCGCCGTGTCGTGATTCACTGTAGGGATAGGGCGTCAAGTGGATATCTTCATCGTAGCTAGCACGTGGACGAACGGCTAAAGCGTCCTGACTGGCCAAAGTCTTACTACCCTCCAGACCAAATGCCTCGGCGAAATTCTTCTTTTCACGAGAGGCCTTGTTGCGGGAAAAGAAGTATCTCAGAGACCCAGCGATCTCAACCGCGAAATCCGCTGAGAAAAATGTTAGAAATGATAATCGTGGAATAGAACTTTTCATACAGTAATTGATACTATACGAATTGATCAATAACAATCAACACAAAATGAATTAGCGTACCTATCCCACAACGGGCGGCCCATGCCGGTTTTCGGAGCACCTTCGATCACATACTCCTTCCAAGGATACGCCCACATCATGAAGATGGAGAAAATAACCATCTTGGGAATACAAATTCAGCATGATCCAAGTTGCCGGCAATAAGTCTTACCTCAATACAGATAGTCAAAGCATTCAACCCATTAGCAATATTGGTCTCCGTCCAATACTCCGTTGCTGCAGAAGGAATGTTTCGATGAAAATCTACCCGAAGTTTGGAGAAGTCTACCTTTGATGACTCTCCCCTCAAGCGCGTTGAACTGTGTCGTTGAAACAATAAATTTGTAATAGTTCATATTCGGGCACAAAGGAGTACTCACCACAAAAGATTGATAAAATGTGAACATGACAATGAGCTTGATTGCCAAGAACTTGGCCAGAGGCCGCTTTCCTTTCAGCTCATCTTTGGTTAGGCCGTAAAACAGGATCAAACCATATAAACAGATGCTTTCAAGAATAATGTGACCAAATGCAGAGAATGACAAAAGAAAGCAGTTACCTTATACTGACGAAAACGATCACTTCCAGGTAAGCATTGGCAAAGTGAAAGCTGAGTGGGCCCGAAGCACAAAGAACACTATATGCTTCGCAGATAATGCCTGCAATGCTGCACCCTTTGGCGACACCTTAGCACCCTTTCGACTAGATGTCATCATAGGAAGTACCTGGCCGGATAATCACATATTGCAGAACAGACCACTAAAATTGATCAGCACGGGGCCACGTCTTAGGAGTCAGACGGGCAATACCTTGACGGTATACATGAAATACGGCTAAAGAACACAAACAGTAAGTAATTTCCTCACGAGCATCTAACATGAAGTTCAACCTTGGTTGGGCGGTATCTCCAGCAGCAAAACTACAAAACCAGATGAGAAGATATCAACTATAAACACGAATAAATAGCTTACGGGTATTGGGAGTTTTCTTTTGTCTTTGCGTTCTATGGCCTTCTCGGCAGTATGATCCTCTGCGGTAGCCGCCACATATTCAATCAGGAGTAACCTACAATGGAACGGTCAGCTGGCAAAATGGTATAGCGCGTGTACCCACAAGAAAGCACTCAGAGTAATAGCCTAATGAACTTTAGATTGGGGACCAGGTGAGAGGAGCAATGCTCACCTCGTATGCTGTATGACTGCCATCAGTTGGGTACATGTGGGGGGTAAGACTACGTCTCACCTGCTTCCGCCAGACTGTAATAGTCATAACTCCGGAAAAACCGATATGAGAGAAAGGAAACGATGGCATAAACTGGCGGCATGAATAGAATCCGCAGGCTATGCCGAGGTGATTGATTAATTCCACTGTGCTGCGGATGCCTTGGACACTCACATTTGTCGCTGCTCATTGGGTTTGGTATAATTACTACACCAAAAATCATTATATTGTGAGCCTGCAATGATGAATTACGACCCACCGGCAGTGCTGCACAATCGAAACGAGAGAGAGAAGTAGCGTCTGATAGGGTGGGTCAATGGCCCCACACGATACAGAGGCAGTTCCATTGACAACATACGACTAGCGCGCAAGCTCCGGCAATGGCCCAACCAGTCCTATGCGCATCCCAATTGTGTGTACCAGAGCCCCAAAAACCGCTCTGGTCAATGGACTGCGTGTTCTCCGAAGGGCACGTTGGTGACATGCCTATCCTGGACTTGATATGGTTGCAAAGCAGAGGATTTGAACTGAATGAGACGCGAGTGAATGAGTCGTACAAAGAAATGATTGTGTTTGCGTTCAGGTAGTATGAGCCTGCCGGCGCTCTGGTAGGGAGTGGCAGTCGGTGGTGAAGATGGAAATTGGTCTTTAGTAATTGCGCCGAGCCTTGTGTTTGGGTCCGTTGCTAGAAGGGCTTATGTAAAGATGGCTCGAGAAGCCAGAATTGTTGTTTTTGTGACGGAATGCTCCCCAAGATGCACAAAGTTCACAGCAAGCATTGTCCATGCACCAGTCAGCAGCATGGATTATCCCCAATTACTTGTGTATTATTGTATTCAAAACGGCGCACCACAGCTTTGAACGAAAAAAATCTGTCGAGAAATGAGCGAGATTGCCAGAGAGCTCGTCGCTTGCCGACCGTGCCGGGAACTGAGTTGAACAATTTGGGGGCCCGCCACCGGAAATGATACACCGTTGGGATCTGGGCCAAGGTTTTCTCCCGCTCCTATTGGCTGGACACAAGTGCCGAGTGGACCCTCGCGCGGCATTGACGTTATTGGACTTCTTTGTGACCGCCGACTCATGCATGTGGGTGAGAAAAGAAGCAGCCTAAGAGGACTCATGAGGCAAGCTAGGCTTATAAAGGAAGTTTCAAACGTGTTGCCGCAATGTTGTAAGACCTAATGGAGCTATACGGGCAAAGTTGAATGACGCTGTGGGGTCGGAGGACCCACAGCGCCGAAGAGCGCCGAAAATACTATATTCGACCTGTCACTCAGGTGGGGCAAGCAATGCCTCTCTTAGTGTTGTATCAGGCACACATTCACTGATTATGATCGCTTCCGATGCGGAGCTTGAGCTTGAACACTCGAGCACTTGGCTGGCAACTTGGCAATGCTTTATTCAAGTTGCAAAAATTCCCGCTGTCAATGCATCCCATGTACCACCATGACTCGCCATCCGCATGGAGATACGCATACTGGGTAGTACCACGCGTATACCACTAATGATATAGAAAGGCTGTGCACCGCCTTCTCCGGTAAGTTAAAATCATTGGTGCTTTGAAGTTCAGGCTAGCGCCTACCGTTCTATCTCGCGAATCGCGATAAATTTCACAAACGGCGACCGCAGACTAGACGTAGGCTGTAATTCTCAGTCACGCGTACGATTGATCACAACGTGCTGAATGAATCCCGTTTCGATGATCCGGTGCGTTCAGTTGTGTCGGATATGCCGGTGACCGTGCGTTGGCAGCCCCAGGGTGCGATGTGGATGTCATTGTACCCGTCTTGCAGCAGCAAACAACGGATACCGTCTGGTGAGCTAAGTGGAATCACCCTTAGCAACTTTGAATTTGAAGGTTTGCACAGTTGCGTCCACTCGGAATGACAGATGATATATGGTGTAGTAATTACCAGTGAAACAAATTTACATAATGATCCCAACAGACCAATCACAAGTAGCACGAGGAACTTGCACCCAGGGACCCATCTCTTTCATATCGTACAACCAGAAGATGAAGTTGTGCGTGACAATGGATCAATGGACAACAGGATGTTTACTTCTTCTTCGATCCTTTCTCGGTCTTGCCCTTCGCAGGAGGGGACTCGGCACTGGCCGCTGCTTTGCTCTGCCACACTCTCAATCAGTCGTTTCAGCGAAGCTGGTGGCTCAAACTGACCGGGGGAGGGGAGGTGGCGCCCTTCGAAGGGGGAGCGGGTTTGCCGCCAGCGGCGGGGGTGCCTGAAGCAAAGCGATGAACATCAATGTCCGCAGGCGGCTCAGCCAACTGTAATAACAGACCAGACTTTGTGGGCTTCTTCGACATGGTACGAGAGTATTAAAAGTGGGGAATGGGCTGTAAATGTCGGTCAGAATGAAGGTACGCCTTTATACCTTGCCATCGCCACACCCTCCGCATCGCGAGCTCAATGGCAGATATTCCGCAGAGTTCCCGAGTAAATGCGCTCTTTAACAACCAGTGAGATGCCAGCTTGATCGTATTTTTTGGGGAATTATTAATGATCCCTCATCCAGGGGGTGGTCAAACGGACTGATCAACATGATGCTGCGGTGGAGAATTACGAAATGAATCGGAAATTTCCTCACCACCTTATCCTCCAACCAAAGGCTCCGCCGTTATCGCGAACGAGACTTTCCAGAGATTATTCACATTCCCAGAATCTTGGAAAACCGCGACTTCCAACCTCTTAGGCAATTAGCAGAGCGACAGAAGCAAGATATGCCATGTCATGATGCATCGTAAAGATCGTTGGGGGGGAATCGGCTTCTTCCGTGCCTGATTTTATTCGGGTCAGGTCAATCTTGGAGCGGTTGCGAACGACATTCAGTGTTTCTCTAGATCGCAGTATATTGCATGTGACAAATATGGTTCCAGATCATTGAACGCGGTCTTCTCCGATGAGGGACCCCGGCGGATCGCGAGCGCCCTCGTGCAAAGGAGATATTTTAACGAACATGCCATGGATAACTTCACTCACGGTTCCAGCCGAAGTCCAGACTTCCGAATCGCGAATCGCGAGTGTACCCAAGTGCCAGGCGTTGGAATTTGAGGTCACTAGTCGGCAAAACATATGAACAAATGGTTCTGATTTGTGATGCTGTCCGCGATAGGCTGTCACATTTGAAACTAGTAATCGAATGCGATATAAGGCACTGGTTGGAAATAATCCCTCCATTCAGAAGCCGAGTAATACTTGTCAAGGACAATGTATGTCCAGATCACGGACTAGCTAGAAGCGGCACTGTCGTCTTTTGCATGTCTCTTTCTCCACTCGGAAAGGCCTTTCTGGAAACAATCCCAATTCATTCCCTCTTTGACTAGGATAAAAGTTACACCTTCAGCAGGACACTGTAAGCATATTAAATATAAGTTGGCAGCTGAGAATCACGGACCAAGTTCCCTCTCCACCTCTCTGTTTCTCAATTCATCATCGAAAAACAACTGTTTTTCCAGACGGAAGAAAATAACAGTATAGACATCCAATAACGGTAGTAGACTTACCATCTCACTATATGGTATACCCGTGGCTTTGTGAAATCGTTTGAAATGCGCAATCTTTGATCCGGGATATATTTCCAACTGATCAAAAAAATCGATCACAGGAACCGATTCAACCCGATGTATAGGTACGTTGGTGGTATCTTTCCCAGCAAGGGGAGTAACGGGAATCTTGATAAGTCGCAGAGCCTCTCGAGCACTTACGACGCGTAAGGAATCGGTGATCGGTCTCTCTTTCCCTTCCCTAAATAATGGACTCACAGTTGAACGGCGGACGTTCTCGATGCTACCGTAATGGTAATCTCGGGCTTGCTCTTCAATCCACACAATATTCGTGGAACGTCTCTGTAAAACTCGACTGGCATTGGATCGTAGGCGCTGTCATAGACAGTTCCACTGGTGGCATCCTGTTTCAAGGGTGGCTGGACATGAGTGTTGATCCAAAAGTCCCATAATGTATAACTTAGATTTGCGTGAGTAACAGGGCACTGTGCAAGCAGTAAGATCAGACACACGCACTCCAAGTCAAAGGCGATCAACTTGGGAAACCGCCCGTCGTCCATACTTGCGAGCAGAGTAGCGTAGAAGCCGTTAGTTGAGGCCCAGCCTAGTACGGGCCGAGTTGATACGCGCAAGGAGATTTTCGGAGCCAAGCGACTCGTTCGACTCGTTGCCCCCGCTTGCGGTGTCACGTGTCTGGTAATATTACTGACAGATTTACTGTAGGATGATCGATTGCTACATAGTCCCATGAGCATAAAATTACAGGTCCAGCTCACAAAGCCCCCACGACTCGTTCCAGAAACCGGGTGACACACTCAACCTCGGAGTCTTGGACAGGATGGCGGGCACCTTGACTTGAGTAGAGTTACTACATCCTCCCGCGGCCCTCGTCGAGCTTCTGCTGCAGAAATTCGCCGAATGCCCCACTTCTGAGTAGGCGAACCGTTGGCTTGCCCCACGAGCCATCCTTGGTGGCTCGCGCGATACATGTGTTCATTCGTGACAACCCATCTAGCAAGTGATCCCTCGCGAGTGCGAGGTCAGAAATTGATTCAAACGCTTGCACAAAGAATCAGCCTCATGCAAGAAATGGGATAACAAATGGTGCTCTCACCTTGAGCACCAGCGAGTCGGACGAGGAAACCGATTGTGGCAGCGTCACCGCAGTCGTCGAAAGTCGCTGTCCAGTCCACGACTTACATTGGCATATTGGCAGCCATGGACGACACAGCAGCCCTCAACTCGTCCTCAGTGACCACGAACGCTGAAAACCGCAATGCCAGACTTTCAAAGGGATCAATCAAAGGAACACACTTTTAAACGTATAGAATACTCACTTTCGACGCGATATGAATTGTATGATACCATCCATTGGGTCAAACCCAGAGATCTCAACACAGATCCTCTCGGGTTGTTAGCATGAGCTTATACCGCCTTCCAAACTCGACTTCCCACTAAGACAGTGGTCAGTAACGTGATTCTCAGAGTCTCGCATTGCGGGATGCACTCACGACGATCTAATCATGGCTTCCGTGCTACCATAATAATGGTCGTATATATTCGTATCAGGTCCAAGGAACCACCGCGCCTGGGTAGAAACGGTGAAGAGAGGCGAAAAAATAAAACAAACGATGGATGGACCAATGGGGTGTATGTTGCAAAGGGCCCACCCGCGATGGCGGTGATGGAGACGAAGTCTGGCCAAGCGTAACGACACCAGCCAGTCAGTGGGGACGGACGACCGAGACTACGCAACTCCTCGGCACGTTTGGGGACCGGCAATGATTTATCTAGAACACATTCAGATTCCAGTATACTTTTTGATGTGATCAACGTGACCTCGCAAGTACTGGCGAACCTCAGCTACCCCATCCAAGTCAGGGACAGTACCATTCGCAACGTATCCATCTTCTTCAAGACCTTGCTGGTGAGTGCAGACAGACTGTACGAACAGAAAAGAGTCCCGATTATCCCCAAATCCAACTGCATACGGTGCAGCATGGTCAAGCACTGGAAAAGTGCTGAGCAGGAGGAACAGCGGATCATTTACAACGTACTGAACGTAGCCATCTCTTCTTTGTCCTGCTCAGGATGCGGGTGCGTGATCGCTACCCTTGACATCAAAGTCGACGTGACCGTCAAGTACAGTGTCTTTGTAAGATGACCGGCTTCATCCTCGAGATGGATTGAATCGCACCAGAAGTGGACTACGTATGCTCTGGTGCGTCGCTGAGGAGTGTCGGAGGTCCCCAAAGCACTGTAATTGAGGGTGTGATTTTTGATGTGTACTCGTATCCTGGGAAGTACTTGGGAATTCCGCTGGACATCGAACTAGATTTCACGAGATAATCGGGCACACCAGGCGCGAGTAAGTTGGTTATCGCCTTTTCTCCGCACGGTTTTTCGAAAAACCTTGCAATGAAAGATGCATATGACTCGTAGACTGTGAAACGAGCGTCTTTCGAAATGACCCCGAAAGGAAGTCATCATCCATTCCATCGGAAAGGCCTACAATCACGCCTCGAAAGTCACTGAGTTCGACTTGTTGAACGTGCATCACTCGATAGCACTTCGACTACGCCCGTCATCGGGCATTAGACCTCTGTATGTCTCTATTTGCATATGTAGTGTACGCGTAAATAGATGACATGGATATATATACTTCGAACTCAGCTTCGGAGTTCTAATAGAGTCTTAACCTTGAACCACTATGTGCCCAACAGCAACGCAGCAACCCCCAAGCCCAACCTCAAGTAAGTGGTTAGGCTTTCCTCTATGCAGTCGCTACTTGCAGTAGCATGTCTGTTCAACAGGTTATGAGCCCCGAGAGCGCATGCACTGTTGCCTTGTGAAAGTGAGAGCATGTGCTGTTGCCTCTTGGACCAGTCAGTGCACACGTTGTCGCCCGAAAGGAGCACACGTAGTTCCTGGCTGGATAGTTGCTCCACTGCTGTCGCACCTCTGTGTGATCGGCTCCCATAGTAGGACGATTGCACGCCTATGCTTGAATAACATTTGCATACACTGTTCATTGCTCCGAACAGGGAGAGGCTATGTTCGTGCGTTATTCTAGATTGCATGCTAATGTGTCTTGCTTTCTAGATAAACCACCCCTATGAACAATGCCCTCCACCTTGACCACTGACTCCGTCCATATCCCTGTCTTCACAGGATCCAACTGGGATGTGTGGTGGCCCATCATGGCTGCCAAGCTGCAGTCCACTGGTGGCCTCTGGTGCATCAATATTTCCCAGCCCCTGGTTCCCTCCGCCGCCTCTAGCTCGGAGGAAATCAGTTTCTGGATGGGTTGGCACAAGGCCAACGACACGATCATGGGTACTATCACCCTCTACCTCTCCGCCCCCCTCAAGCAGCATTACGCTGACAAGATGACTGCCGCCGACCTCATCGCAGCCCTCTAGGCCGACAATAAGGCCACGGGCGTGGCCCAAGCTTACTCGCTGTGGAAGGAGCTGATGGACCTCCGGATCCCCGGAGACGCTCACCCCACCCCTGCCTTTAATAAACTTGAGAACTTGCTTGCTCGTCTTGAGAGGATGGGCTATAAGATGGATGAGAAGGTTACGGCGATGCTGGTGCTCGCCAAGCTACCCCCCATGATGTCATTCGTGGCACAAATGGCTGTCCAAGAGAAGGACGCCTCAGGCACGTCGGTCCACCCGACACTTGCAAAGCTAAAGGATGCAGCGGTCCTAGCTTGGGACTGTTGAACAGATGTGTGTTACAAGTATCCGACTTGTACTATGCGAGGTGACCTGCGAAGGACAGGGGTAACCTGCGAAGGGCTGGTGCGAGGTGACCTGCGAAGGACAGGGGTAACCTGCTGGCTCTGCACAGAGCGACAAAGGGGACACTTGTATGGGGGAACGCAGTAGTCCCTTGCTCAAGGTCAGCGAGCACTCAAGTGTAGCTCGAGGACACGAGGGGAGTGTGAGTCTGAATTAAAGAGAATCTCCGTCTCACACTGGAGGGATCCCTTGGGCAAGACACTAGGCTTGGATTGCGTAGATCTAGCTAAGGAACTATGGTACATGCAGCCAAGTATTTATACTGGGGATGGGGGCAGTGCTGGCCCGGAAGTGGGGAGGCTGTCCGTAGATAACAAGAATAGCTGGAACGGAAGAAGCATAGCCCTCGTCAACACGAGGTGAAAGATAAGTAGAAGTACACGAAAAGGGAAGAGAAAATACATTGTACAACCGTATACAGTTTATCTAGAATCGTTGGTCTCGGTTAAGGGGGCGGATGACAATATCATCGGTATACGGAATAGCTACCAGTTCCTCAGGTTCTAAATGCTCGTTGAACCTGCCGATGAGCATAGGGAAAATTGTATCAATGTGCTACTGCGAGTAGTGACTGCGTAGAGGAAAGCCTAACCACTTACTTGAGGTTGGACTTGGGGGTTGCTGCATTGCTGTTGGGCATGTAGTGGTTTGAGGTTAAGACTCTATTAGAACTCCAAAGCTGAGTTCGAAGTATATATATATACATGTCATCTATTTACGTGTACACTACATATGCAAATAGAGACATACAGAGGTCTAATGCCCGATGACGGGCGTAGTCGAAGTGCTATCGAGTGATGCACGTTCAACACTCCCCCATAAGGTGCAGCTATATAAGCGCAACACTTATAGTGAGAACTAGATAGCTGTGTCATAGAAAACTAAGCCCATCTGTGATCTGCACTCTTTGAACTTGATACGTCCAAGATTCTTTGTGAACATGTCAGCCGGTGAAATGGGCACTGGTATTTGCCCACTACATTCAACGGACTTCGTTTATTTTCACTGACACTTTTTATCTTATCTCTTGATCTTATCTTATCCGGCAAGTTCCGGTTATCTTATCTTATCTCGGCTAGATCCGAGATCCGACTATCTAATCTTTCAGACTTCTAACCTGTGCACGCCTAGAGCGTCACAGCCTTTAGACCGAACCTAGACGGTTCTTTATGACATCACGGGCTAGACCCAATGACATCACGATGACGTCACGACACTTACGCGTACACCCTATGCCCTATGTCGTACCACTTTTTATTCCGCCAATGGCGTTATGCCCTCTTATCTTTTCTTTCCTCTTTCGTATTTACGCACAGACCATGTGCCAATCATGTACAAACACCGTATGAATATATATACGGGCTCTAACCTCGATGGTTCCCCATCTTGGTTATCCCTAAAGACTTACAAAAAGATCTTCCTTCAAGGGCTAGCCATCTCTGGGACGCTCCTTTGGTAGAACCATTGGACCGAGCCTGTCAATGTCGCATAGCCAGGACCCTTCGGCTATGGCGGACGTCAGACGTATGCTTTGATGTGTACGCTGTCTATGACTCTTCTTCAGGTCATAACATTATAACCAAGATCACCACCCGTTGCTGAGACTAGAAGATCTCCCCG
>JBBPKG010000377.1:0-23283 GCA_038089115.1 Fistulinella cinereoalba | reverse complement strand
CTTCGTCCCACGAGGTGCTCGTGCTCGCTCTATCATCGCTTCTCGCCAAGTCGCCACAGGCGCGTGTGTATGTTGCTGCAGGAAGGTACACTGTGCCACACGTGTGCGATAGCTTTCTAAACCTGGCTATGCATACTGGCTTCATATGGGAGGAGCAGACCGGCGAGATAAGCAACCAAGCGGGGCATGGAGGAGCCTGGGTGGGTTCAATGATCGTCGGTGGGCTAGACGCTACGCAACTTGGCATGCGAAAGCGCATGTGCCGTTGGTGGATTGGCCAGTGGAGCGACGTAGCCTTGGTTTGATCGTACAAGAACGTTATTCAATCGAATCATTGGCTGCACCTACCAAGCGCAAAATGGAAGCAAAACTACGCCCCGTGCGTCTTATGGTTTTCTTTGATTATCTACCCCTGGCCTAGAAAAGGATAACTTCGTTGATCAAATATATCCTCAAGGGACAAGGCTGAAGTGCAGTAAGCGCATTCATCACCGCGATTGTCTGGAACTCATTTAAACACGCCATTTCGGTGTGGGCGAAGTTTGGAGCATGCGACATGCGCCTTTGCTCGATCAGAAGGGGACATGCGATCCATATTACCTGTGGTCCTTAATAAGACACGAAATGCGCATCGTAAAGGGAGGGCGATCGGGCATACGGCAATCCCAGTACTGGCCAAAAGAGAAAAAAATGATTGATTTCAAATCGGTAGACGAACCTTGTCTAATACCAATTCAAGCTTCAATGAATTAGAACGCATGCGGGGAACGAGGACTCGGCGCACCAGCATGATACAGCCTAGACGCCCTGCATAGTAAGACAAGGTCTCACTCGGTGTGACGCATGTGGCAGTGGGTCTGCTGTCCGATGCGTGGGTGCGTAAGACCGAGCGAGAGACGCTCGTCCTCGGGGAGATGTGTCCAAGTGGGAGGTATGTACGATTTGGAGCGACTTACGTTGTCGGTAAAGTCCTGAGCTGCTGATGCGGTGCCACGACAAGCGAGTTGCCAACGAACTTTACTTTGTGGGCGAACAGTGACCGTGAACCCGTGGTGCACTGAGTCGCCGTGTCCGGTTTCCGGCCAGATAAATGGAGTTCTGGAACAGATGGCACGCCTCCGTGTTATCGCGACCAGCTATGACGTTGAAAGCCCCGGAGTTCTGTGGCGGTTGAGTTTGGAACGGCTACCGCCGGGTGCGCCATCCTACGCCCAAGGGTTATCTCCACGTGACTGGACTCGTTCACAACGCAAACGTTGACTCGGGGAGGCGGCATGTCTCGGCACTGACGGGACGGGTCGAAAAGGCACCGTGTGCCCGGTCATCTTGATAAGACTGACATGGCTGGCGCGACGGTCGGAGCGATCTGAACAGACCACGTCCGGCGCAATCGCGCGGCGGTGGGTGAGCCCCATCTCGGATCCAGCGCTCGACAAGGCAGTTTTTTTTCTGTCCTCGCTTCGCCTGTGAGCGCGTATGCGCCCCCTCTCTGGCGTGAGCTGCTCGGTCGGTGCGGCTGTATCGAGGCAGCCGAGGTGGGAGCCCGGGTCGGGGTGCGTTGAAACGTGATGCGTACACATTTGCCATGTCGTATCTGTGCGCGTCCGCTCGTCCGTGCGAGACGCGTCACCCAGAGATCTCTTCCGTGGCCGCGCCAACGTCGCCGGGCGTCAACGAACCCCCGCGAGATCCCCGCGCCATCGCGAATAGAAAGTGGGGGATGAGATAAGGTTACGGGGGCATAGCCTGCCTGCAAGTTTTCCCGCAGTGGAGCGTGTTCGTAACCGTACGCGTATGTAGGAGCCCAACTCGCGGTACGATCCCATGCTAGCGACGCTCCATTGCGTAACTGGCTGGAGTCATCGTTCGGTGAGTCGCGGTGCGCATCGCGAGCGGGGCGTTGGACATTACGCACATGGACCGTGGCATGCACTACCACCATTGGTTTTTTTTTCCTCCGGCATAACGCTGTGCACATATATGATGATCGTCGCCTCGCCTAACGGACCGTGTGCACAGGACTTGGCCAGGGCTTACGAAAAGCCAAATCTGAGATATATCCTTACAAGGGCGGCCGCGGATCAGGGTGCTACGTAGTCGCGGACGATCGCGTACCATCGCGCGACGGGGCCTTTTTGTTCTCAGGTTGACAACATAGACAGGGCGCCCCTTAAATGGTTAGTCTCGATGTAAAAAATGGGAGACCCCCCCAAATTATTGATATGTGTGAAAGTAACATTTATGTAGGTACTATGGTCAGGACGCTAACAGTGATGCCATCGGAGGTACTTGAGTTCGTGTTCCGAGACAGGTTTATTAGTCCCGCGGCGTGACTGGAGTTGGCAAAGAATCTTGTGTCCGGTTGTTGTCCGATACGCGCCTTCCGGCCACCGATGAGCGCTGGCGGCTTGAGGAAATAGGGCTGACTTAGGCGGTGGGGAGATAAGGTCGTGATCCGTTGAGATTTTATTTGTCGACAGTGGCATACAAATTGCCTCAACGGAATGACGCAAGAACGGATTGCATAGGTAGACTAGGAGACCGCGAGAGAGTGACTACAACGAGCAGATGTACAGAGAGATAGGCTATGCCATCCTGTGGTGATCGCGGATGGAGCTGTGGAGAAAAGGAGGTGGGAAAAAGGATGGAGTTGGACGTACCTGTTGACAACGTCGCGCAGAGTATGTACGGCTCTATCCGAGAGGTTTTGTCCGTCGTGCTTACTTTTTGAGTGGAAGACACAGGCTGGGATGGGGTTCCAGGAGGAGGTGTGTGATCTTGAGCCGATCTACCTGGAGGTCCGCGGAAGATTCACAGGTGTGACACGTTCCACATGGATATCTTGCGATGTGTACGGAGTCGGAGTAGTCGAGATGATCAGCGTCGACTTGATCTGGGGCGGTGGGAGGTGGCGAAAAGTACATAACTCCGCTGTTTTATTGCTATTGCGTGATTTAGTAGGAGAGCAACGTCTCACGACGTGATGGAGCGGATGATGCGGCTGGCGGGTCGCGAAGGGATTTCTTTGGTGGTCGGGGGTGAGTGGCACATGCATGTGGAGATGGAGGAGAACGAGAGAGAAGATCTGGAAAGGAGGAGGGGAGAAAGCGAATCTGAGCGCGCACATGGGAACTTGGCATGCACCGAGGATGAGGGAGTGGAGACGGCCGGGGAAGATGGGAGCCGGTCAGTCGGACAGAAGATGACGGGGGACTGAATCCGCCATGACCAACGTGGGTCGGGAAAGCTTCGGAGGATCATAATGGCTGGGACGCACGGAAAGGGGACAGCAGGGGGGTGATTCGACCGGTATGCCCTCTGCCGCACTAGAGACGGGAGTTGTACGTTGGGCATGGCGAGTTCGAGAAGCGGAGGGACGAAGATGGTCTGGAACCGAAGATCTGGAAGGGACGATGATGACTACACATGGCGAGATCTGAGGGAAAGACGAGGCACGATGGGAGAGCGAGTCGTTGATATCCGAGTTTAATGTCCGACGAGCATCTGGAGTGCGCGAGTGAGAGAGGTAGGGTTGGGGCGATTATCGTGTCTACATTGAGTCTGGCGGTCGGAGGGCCAAGAAAGAAGGTCTGAACAGAGGCAGGGCAGGCTGGGGCAGGATGGCAGGGCGACGTCGGGTCGCGTGGGGCGAGGCAGAGAACGCGTCGAACGCGACGCTCGAGCGTGTCCAGGACGCGATTCGCTCTGGCAGAGCGAGCAGGGAGGTCCGGGAGAGGGTCCAAATAAGGCAATAAACCGGGCGGAGGGTGGATCGTTCGAAGAAGCACGGACATAAAAGGGAAAAAGGAAACATGGGGAGGTCGAGAGGCTCGAGTAGTAGAACGGGGTCGCAGAGGATTATTAATATTGGATATATTCTGGGCCATAACGGTAAGGGTTTTATTCATGTGAGATTGGGTTCTCAGATCCAGTAGTTTTACCGGAGGGTCCAGTGTCCCCCCCCTCCCGGGATGGCATCATTTATATAACATGGGGGCCGTCGTCCGCTCGCTGCCCCGTCAGCCTGAGCGTCCGATGTCGCTGGATCACTTCCCTCTCTTCCCCGACCGCCGTGCGTCTTTCCAACCCAGCGAGCGGGCCTCCTTCCCCTCCCACGATCCCCTCCTCCCCTCCTCCTCCGCGTGGTCCTATCCATCCAGGCATGATCACGACTCCTTCCACCAGCAGTACCCCGCCTGGAACATCGCCTACCCCTCCCCCCCGCCCCCCTCCCCGCCCCCCTATGTCTCCGCCCTCTCCTCTTATCGCTCCTCCTTTGCCCTCTTCGACTACCCCGCCTCGTCCCGCACCCTCGTGCCTGCCCTCCATCCCCATGCCCGCACCCTCCACCAGAACCAAAAGTACGACCCGCCGTGGGGCGATGGGCTATACACGATCGATGATCCGGAAACATCAAACTCCGAACGGCCTGCAAGCAGTGTGGCCACGTCCCCTTCAGCACGCGCCTCCTCCATCGCTTCTTCTGCCAGCATCCCCCCCGTAAAAGTAGAGCCCGAAGACGCCATCTCTGCCGACTGCTTCGTCATGGAATTCTCCTCTCCCACCCCTGCTGCCCAGGCCAGCAGCTCCCTCGCTCCCCCGACAGAGGTCCCTCTCCGTGCCACCCAGGCCAGCAAGGCCATGCGCAAGATGATGGGCGTATTCCGTCTGAACCCCTTCTCCATGCACGAGAGCTCCGGCCAGCTCTCCACAACCTGGACCGGCGAGGAGGCCGGCCCCCTGGACGAGGAGCCTCAGATGTTTGAGTTCCAGCTCGAGATCCCGGGATACGATCCCCCCGACTCCGATCCGCTCCAACCGCAGCTCCCGCCCTCTGACAAGTTCGGCGATCTCGACGACCCAGCCGCCTGGGCCGACTGCAATGAGCCACCCCTCCAATACCCGACCCCCCCTCACCCCGCATGGATCGGGCACGATTCCCCCGCCAGCTTTTCTACTCTCCCTTCCCTACGGCCTTACAGCCCCCAGCCCCCCTTCCACTCCCCGTCCCCCTCTTCTCTCTCCCCTCGTAGAACCCCCTTGGAAAGCGCTTCCTCAGACGTAAGTCTTCGCCTGGCCCTCTCATTCATTCTCATTCATCCCTCTTAATCATAGTACGCTTCCTCCTACACGCTTCCCGTCCCAAGTAGCTGCGCTACTTCCATAGACAACCTCCCTTCCATCTCCACCATGGCACGGCGGTGGTCTAATTCGACAACCCTTCAGCACCCCTTTATGTTATAGACTTGCAGCAATACCCCTCACGTCGGTCTGAAGTTCGCACGTATATTTTTCGCAAACCGCATTCAGTGTATTACTCCCTTGCCCATACCTCGCAGTACACCCCACGTCCAAATCCCCCTCTTGATGTTTTGTCCTCGCTTTCTTGGGTATCCTTTCCATCACGGACTGCCACCGCATCCAATATTACTTGTTCGACAGGTTGGAACGCATGTAGTATAAAGCAATTCATCCATACATTACATACGCACCACGTTGCATCTTGCACACTTCTCCCTTGCGTGCAACCGTTGATCAACTGCCCATCGCCTGTAGGTCATCTCTTCCTCTCCATCTTTGCAGAACGCGCCATTGCCCACCACAAGCGTGATCCGTTTCCCCCATGGAGATATGCACATCATATCGATCGCATGTCATACGTACCATCACGTCAGCGGCAACGACCCGTTCATTTGGGGATACACACCGATGGTGCGCCTCGAAAGCTTGATCCAGGGATCCACACAGTCGCTTGTCTCTGATCGGTTCGATAACCCGTCACGTAGTTACATCTGTGCCATCTGCACAGAAATGGGGCATATGGCACCCTTTTGGTCCGCCCATTCTCTGACTTTTTGTCATTCGCAGACGCCTCACACCGACAGGACGGTGCATCAGGCGCCAGAAAAAAAAATTCAAAGAAAAACCGAAGAGAAAGAGAAGACCGAAGTCGGGGCACCCAGAGCCCCTACGCAGACCTGCCATGTTCGGAATTCGGATCCTCCCGGGCCTTTTAGCTCAACGACCCGGCGGGGGAGGCCCGGACATACGGGGGCGAGGAGGGACTCCCGGGTTCGATGAACGGCGAAAGAAGGACAAAGGGTTGATGCTGCCCATGTCTCGCGTGCCATTATGCCTATTCATAGCCATGCGGAGCCCTGTCGACCCACTGGCATACCCTACAAACCAGACCGAGGCCGCCGTCACGACCAGGCGACACGCGACGAATAAGGGGATCGAGACCGGCGACGCGCTCGCGACACGCGAGCGCAGAGATCATCCGTGACGACGCGCTTCGACGTGGATCCGGCGGGGGCAATAATCACCAGCCCGCTTCCATTTTCCGACACGCGCGCCTCTTCTGCTTCCTTTGCGATGCCGTCGAGCGTGTGGGCGTCCAAAACACTGGCCTGATCCGTGCTCGGATCGCCGCGGATGACGTGCGACGTACGAGTATAGCTGGGCGGGGACCTCGACCGGCCG
Source organism: Fistulinella cinereoalba (assembly GCA_038089115.1). Taxonomy (NCBI): domain Eukaryota; kingdom Fungi; phylum Basidiomycota; class Agaricomycetes; order Boletales; family Boletaceae; genus Fistulinella; species Fistulinella cinereoalba. The sequence goes on along the minus strand of JBBPKG010000377.1, from coordinate 16,800 downwards.
TGAACCACACACACACACACACATGCAGCGTGCCCATGCGTGTTACATCACCTCTCTTACTTTCCGCGAGGTCGGCTAAAAGAAAGTACATGCAGGCGTTTGAAAAGAAAAACAAGCGAAAATGGTCACCGCATCTCGGATGCAGATGTCAAGGTGCAGCTCGGCGTTACCCATGATCCTGTGCATGCGGCGTCCATCCTGGTTCCCGTGACCCTGGCCTGATGGTGTGGGGCCCCCGAAAGCGAAATGAGGCACCGGGCTCGTGAATTCCGGAAATGTCGGTATTTGGAACGAGAACCCCCCCCTTCGCGCGTCCTTGTTTTGTTCGCGCGCCCCGGGGGACCATGCTTTGAAGAATCCGTGCACGAGAACCCGGCGTGCACTTTGTCGAGATGCAGAGGATGCGGTGCCCTGTCCAGAAATATTTCATTCAATTTACCTTGTGGGCCCGAAGGAACATTCGATGCTCGTCCATGCGGTCCGGGCTTGCGCCACCACGCCTCCCGAGTGTGCGCGCAGTCGTTCCATGATGGCGGGAGAGCTTCGTTTGATGCGGCATGCTCACCGGGATAAAGTACAGCGTGGTTCGGTGCGCCGCTGTGCGATCATCGCATTGCAGGCCACGGGCGGATCCCGAGAGGCTATGTTTCCCGCTGACGGACCTCTCTTGGAGGCCCGTTATCACGAGGCACGGTGAAACATGGCTCGTTATTTTTGCAGGCAGCTATTCAAATCTGCTCCGGTGGAGTGCGCAGCCGGGTGTCCTAGAAATGGGCTCACCGCGCTAGGGAGCGAATTCTTTGTTCCGAGTTGACGACAAAGAATATCGCCCGAGGAACAAGATGGCATGTCATTGGGATTTTAGGAGGTCGCCGGCGAGTTCGTGTGACCTATTAGGCTTGTCCTCGCCAACAAGATGGCTGGGTTTGATGACCGGCCTTGTGGCCAGAGTGTCCATTTAGGAGGGCGCGTAGATATGGCTGAGAGTGCATTCGTCCATTGTCAGGGCTGAAAGGGCGCCTCTAAATTTGTCATTCCCGTCAACTTGAACCGGACGGTATGTTTCCTCCCCGACCTTGTGAAAGACCCGTTTTTCCTCGTGTCCGCTGAATGGGGCGGCGAAAGTTCATGGGAGGCGGCGTTGTGAAGCTCACACATGCCATGCTCCAGAGGACAAGACACCGATCACTACGCAACTGGTCTGGGCTTGTGCGGCCTCGACCAAACGGGTCAATGCGGAGAAGATGTCACAACACAGGCACTCGACGGTTTTCGGAGTCGAAGATATGAAGGGATGCATCTTCCCACAACGCCAGCGGGCCGTACTTCGGTAGCGCTCGAGGCTGTGATTTGCTCAGGCTCAAGTTGTCATCATGACACAGAGATAAAACGCTATTGGTGATCGGCATGGGCACACTAGAGGGATCAATGCACAGTGACAGATATGACAGACATCGGAGAAACGTTCCAGTGACAATGAACACTTCAGCTGGTGGATATATGTTGTTCCTCCAGGTGTGGGAACATTTTCGTCTGAGCGGCCGTAGTGCTGAGTTTTGAATTTTGCTGGATAATGAACGTTGGCCAAAGTCGGATACCGCCCCGGATCGGCTTCTGCGGTCAACTTGTAGGGCGGCATGGCGACGCAGTATGTGTTGCAGCGTCTTCAAGCTGGTTGTGCAACGCCGCCCGAGGTGACACGTGTACTGCTGAAGTAACGCCAGGAATGACACGATCGGAGCGGAGATTTTTCACCATCCAAGAGAGACATGGCAAAATTACTGAAACCGTCGGCTGAGGTGGGTCGGCATAGTCTAAAGCGTGCGCGCTTCACGCCACGCCCGCGAACGTCTGCCTCGCGTGTCCACCAACAAAGCATGGTGACTCTGTGCTTGCCGCAGGGAGCTTCAGAAGACCTTGGCTATCGGCGAATGGTATCTCTATCGCCCTGATTACGCAGATGAAACCAGGGAAGGGGCAGCGTGAGGTGGTTTGAAGTCCGAATCACATCCGGAACTCCGAAGGGTGTCGCATGCAAAGAACCTGCACGCTCACTGGGCTGGCAAAGTACGGGCCATCTTGAGGCACAGGGGCACGCACGTAAGGCATTTGGACGCTATCAGGCGCACTGGCTGTCTGCACTAGGGGACGGGGACCCGACAAGGTGCGTGGTGGGTCGACGGCCCGGCTGCCGGCATTGTTACGCAAAAGGAAACGGAACCCACGCGACTGCCACGAGAGCCGAGAAGTGTCAAGCAACCACGTGAGCGGAGAGATCATCCTCCCTCTGACAGAACGAATTCATAGGCCCCCCTCCTTTCCCTCTATCTCCAAGCACCCCCTCGCATCCCCCCAACACACCCCTTACGCACACATCCGGTTTCATGTTCAATAATGAGGGATGCACACAAGGCAGACGCAGAAGCATCGATGTCGGCGGTTTAGCGCTCGCTCTCGAAAACCAGGGTTTAGGACATGGATGGGGTAGTTGGGACCGAGTGCAGGAAGGAGAGACCCGGTACGCTCGTTTTTTTTGCGCGAAGGAGGCCTTGCGCCCTCATCTACCCCCCCAGCTACGCCGAGTTGCTCTGTGGGATGTATGCACACACGCATACAACCGTCACTCATCACGATATGGATACGTATGTCTGCTACCGTGCGTTCTTCCGCCATAACTCACGGAACCTCTCAGTTCTCCCATGGAGATCCCGCACGAGACCCGCACCCGCTTGATTCGCGGTCTGGATAGCTGGCACTTTGAACCACACAAACTACCGGACGAAGAGGTCCTCTTTTGCGCGCAGCTTCTGTTTGAGAGTCTGTTTCAGATAGAAAACATGCATAACGATACGGGCGTATCGCTCAGTGGGTGTTGCACGTGCTTTCTTACGTTTGATGACGCCTCATGCACTGATCACCCAGGTGACATATCGGTCTTCCTGAAGCACCTCCGTCGTCTGTATTGCGGGCAGAATTCTTATCACAATTTTCAACATGCACTAGACGTCCTGCAGGCATGCCATGCCTTCTTGTGCGCCGCAGGCGCCGTTCCTTCAGCGGCCATCCTTTCTCGATGTGTCCTCCCCTGGCGCCCAGATAAGAAAGCAGACCGTCTTGTGTCCAGCCTTGGGAACATGGATCTCTTCGCCCTTTTTATCGCGGCCATCGGCCATGACGTAGGGCATCCCGGCTTCACAAACTTATTCATGGTCAGTGCCCCACCGGCAAGTGGCTTATCAGCATTGACCCATCACTGACATCCAAGTGTAGGAAAACGCGCGTGCCCCCCTGTCGGCTGTATTTGACGGGAAATCGGCTTTAGAGCACATGCATTACACGATCCTCATCCAAGTTATGCGCCACCATGGCCTCGGCAGTCTGCTCGATCGACCGAATGGCGGTCAAGTGTTCCGGAAAACGCTAGCCGGTATTGTCCTCGCAACCGATATGGGCGTTCACTTTGATTTCATGAATAATTTCGATCTCCTCATAGCAGGGGAGAGTTTCCCCCTGAGCCACCGGAAGCTACTGCTGTGTCAAGCACTCATCAAGTGCGCCGATATCAGCAACCCGGTATGTTCCCATATCCGCTTTTGGAAGTGTTTCATTCAAGTGATCTGTCAGAGCCGGCCACCCGGCGTCTCACACTACTGGGCGAACGCGCTCATGGCAGAATGGAATTGTCAAGCGTCACTGGAGAAGCTATGGCGGCTTCCGCCATCCGTACGGCCCTCGGAGACGCCTCTAGCGCAAGTCCGAGGACAAATATTCTTCGTAAGCTCGTTCGCAAAGCCCTTGCTCGATATTACGGCCAGGGCCATACCAGGTCAGGAACCCACCGCGTTTTACCCTGTCTTGGCGCTCATCCCGTCTGCAGAGATGCGCCAGTTCGCCGATCAGTGTACCTCAAATCTAGCCATGTGGGAAGCGAGACGCGACGAGTTGACATTTACGAAGGAGGCGCCGTCCCCACCCCCAAAGACACCCGCACCTGCTCGATCACCGGCAGACTTCCTTACCTCATTCCCTCTCACGTTACCCACATTTGTGTTGAGTTATCAAGAGGATCAGCATCGCCCTGTGGAATGGCCCACTTATTCGCCTTCCTCGCCTTCCTCGTCTTCGTCTTCCTCCTCCTCCGAAGCGATTCCTGATCCTCTGGCCACGGACCAGCCTTCCTCGCCGGTGTCGCCTGCGCCGTCGACCGGCTCGACCACATTCGTTCTCGCCCCCCGTTCGTCCTCGTCCAGTCTAGGCACGAACTCCACGCGAAGCGAAGCGGCACAGGCGATGCGAGCCGCCTACGAAGCGGGCGTCCGCAAAAGGCGGAGTTTCTACAACCGGTATTCCTGGACGGCCGACGTCAGCCCGATGTCATCAATGGCGAACCTGCACGCGGCGCTGCCCAAGGCTCTGGAGAGCCACGGGACGCCCGGCGACAGCCCGAGTTCGCCGTTTGTGACCCCCGTGGGCGTTGTGTCGCCCAAGGGGCAAGTGGTTTGCGCCGTCGCCTCGGTTGAATGACGTGGCAGCGCCCGATAGAGGTGTGCCCTCACGATAGCAGTTGGACGAGGCGGTATGGGGCATGGTGTCTGTGTGCACACGCCTTCGTGCATGGGGCATGCCTGGCCTCCGTGGAAGCGGCGCGTAGTTATGTCAAGCGCCAGGAGGACGGGGATCTTTGTGAAAGAGACGGTTAGTTCAGATATATTTCCCGTTTTCTCCATCTTGTTCGCTAGTCGGCATCGCTTGTGTTTTGTTGCGTGGGATGCTTTTTTAGTTCCGCTGTTGTTTTTTGCATCGGATTTTTTTTTGCGTGTTTTTCTTTTCGTTCATCGCACCATGTATCATGTCAAACGTATATGATAACGTACAGTTCAGCATGACGATCAGGACCTGATCTATGTATAATATACGCTACGCCAAGAAAGCCAAAATGAGCAAGGTCGTGGTACTTTACATCTTGGGAGCTGGTGGTGTTATGGGCTAGTAGAAAGGGGAAGAACAAGATGGGGCAAGCGTAAGCGAGGAAGAGCCCTACAATTTTGCAGTCACCCTCCCCTTGACCCGTGTCAGGAACTTGAGGAGTTCTTGCACCACGCGCTCGGGTGTCTCCTGCTGTACCCAATGCCCCGCACCCTCGATCAACACGATGTCCTCGTCGTGTATTCCAAACAGGTGTTTCATCTTTTCCACTCCACCAGGTTTCTGGAACACGCCCCAATCACGTGCACCAGATAAGAACGCCGCAGGGATAGACACTTTGCGCTGTGAGAGCGCAAGAAGCCGGTCCGTGAGTTCCCCCGGCGGCGGCGCGACTGTCACACGGTAATAGTTGAGCGCGCCCTGGAAGCCCGTGCGGGTGAACTCAGCCGCGTAGACCCACCCCGCGTCGGCTTCGTCCGGGGGCCAAGCAAAGCTTGGGTCCTGGCCGGCGTGCCGATCAACGACCTGCCGCATGGTCTCGTGGGTTGGCATGACGTAGTACTCTGGGAGTGATGCGAGATCGCGCGCGATCTGGTCGATCGGGGCGGAAGGGTTCGATACACTGGGCAGGGGATGGGCCGTGTTTCCCTCCCACGCGCCGCTCTTCATGTGGTAGTAGCGACCAAAGTAGTGGTAGAGGTCTTCAAGGCCAGTGCCGACATAGTCTTGATTTGCCCCGCGGGAGGAGTTGTTCGTGGCATAGTGCTTCCTCGGCGGCGTGAGAGCGCCGAGGGCCAGGCCAAGGGCGTGGAAAGTCGCTGATTGGGGAGGGTTGATGTCACCTTTGTTATCAGCGAGATCGTCGCCATCGGCGAGAGAATCCTCCGGTTGTTCGACCCCCGTGAACGGGGCGCTCATGAAGACGACGGATCGGAACAGGTCTGGGTGGGCGATGACGCAGTGGCCAGTCACGATGGATCCAAAGTCGTGGCCGACGACGAGGGCAACGGTATGATGCCCGAGGGCCTTGACGAGAGCACAGGCGTCGTCTGCGACGTTGAGGAGGTGGAATGGTGCAATCGAGTCATCGTACTGGATCTGTCTGTCCTCCCCGCCTTTCGCGACGGTGCGCCCATAACCCCGCAGATCGGGCGCGACGACATGATAACCTCCATGTGCTGCTGCAAGGGGGCAGAGGACCTTGCGCCATGAATAAGCTAGCTCTGGGAAGCCGTGCAACAGGAGGATCAAGGGGAGTGACACAGGGTCGGTTGCGGCGCTCGGGAAGGCTTCGATAACATGTGTCTGGAGATCGGACCGATCGGGGAGTGTTATAATACGTGTGCGCAGCGTGCACTTCAGCTGGGTCTGGTTCAGGTCGTGCAGGGAGAGTGGACCCGTGATCGTGCGTGGCATGCTGGCTGTAGGGCTGGGAGGAGAAAGTTAAACCCCGGGCGCCGGGCTTTGTGGAGACTAGGGCCCAAATAAAGCAATTCTCTGAAGTTCCATTCGCGCTCATCACATCTATCAGGCAAACACACTGTCGAACGTGCAGGACAAGAAGAGAGCGCGTACGTACAAAAGCTGCCGTATGGCTCGTGTTCAGGATGTCAGGACCCGAGATAAGGTTCTAGACTGCTAGACCCTAGCGGCATGTGAAAGTAGTCGGTGTAACGACACCGGTGTGTCCTGCAGTTGGTTGAATGCCAGACCTTCAAGGCAGCGCACTGAGAGGGCGGAGACAAGGATAATATATTCGGGCGTCTATTTTAGAGTGATTGCTGATCAAGTTGGCCAGACACTTTTGATACCTCGCCTCGGAGGAGGCCGCGAATTCCGGCTACTGATAGTAATGGAACGAGGCTACGCATGCGCAAGTTCATGTAAGAGATACATAATATCGGTGATTGCTAGCCGCCAGACGGGGAGCTACGAGGGGGTTGTGGCCTTTGAGCTATGCAAGGCAATGCAACCCACCGCAGCTGGAGTGAAGCGGTGTCCAGACGACGGGGGCGATCAGTCTGTTGTACTATCAAATTAAGCCAATCGGGAAAGTCGACACCGATGTCATCTCTGGGCGTAGATTTGGGTTTATTTGGCTTGCCCTCAGCCCAATCCGACTACTTAAACTCGCTTTTGTCGTCGCTCTTGTTCCTCTCCATCTTCATTCCCCTCGCCCACGTTCACCCTCCACCCCTAAAAGTCTGTTGCCCTGTCGCGTCTACATCTGCCCCGCTCACATTTTTCTTCCAGGTCTCGCAATGTGTGGCATTTTTGGCTACTGCAACTTCCTCAAGGACAAGGTAAGCCACCCCATCATACTGCTTCTCGGCGTGCAGCGTCCTCGGCGGACATCTCCGCCATCATCTGTCACGCATATATGCGCGTGGCGAACAAATCAGGCGCCCACATCACTTCGCTGCCGAACTGCTATTTATAGCATCCATCAAACTCATCTCCCTCACTCTAGGACCGTAAAGAGCTCCTTGAGATCCTTTGCAACGGTCTCGCTCGCCAGGAGTACCGTGGATACGACTCGGCTGGTATCGGTATTGATGGCGACAAGCCCGGTGAAATCGTCTATTTCAAGGAGGTCGGAAAGGTCGCTGGCTTGCGCAAACGCATCGCCGAGTCAAGCATCGACACGACAACGGTCTTCAAATCTCAGGTCTCCATCGCTCACACGCGTTGGGCCACCCATGGGCCACCCTCGAGGACCAATTGCCACCCTATCCGTGCCGGCACAAGCGACGAGTTCATTCTCGTCCACAATGGTATCGTTACCAACGCCGCCGCTCTCAAACAGGTTTTGCAGAGGCGTGGCTACAAGTTCGAAACCGACACCGACACCGAGGCCGTTGCCATTCTTACCAAATATGTCTGGGACTCGCAGCCCGATAAGCGTCTCACCTTCACTGCCTTGATCAAGACCGTCTTGAAGGAACTTGAGGGTTCGTTCGCCTTTGTCTTCAAGTCCTCCCACTTCCCCAACGAAATCGTCACTGCTCGTCGTGGTTCCCCTCTCCTCATTGGTGTCAAGACCGACAAGAAGCTTAAGGTCGACTTCGTGGACGTTGAGCTTGCTGGCGCAGACGCCGATACCAAGGGAGTCGATGCTCGTAAGTGTCGCTATCTGCTTCCTATAACCAGCCCTCATTCGTGCCACAGTTGAGCCTCCTTCCCCCACCTCTCGTCTCGCACCTCCCTCTTCTGGTCCCAAGATCTCTCGCAGACATTCTCGTAACTTCATTTCCGAGGATGGTACCCAGCAACCCATTGAATTCTTCATTGCTTCCGATGCAGCTGCGATCGTCGAGCACACGAAACGCGTCCTCTACCTCGAGGACGATGACATTGCACATATTTCTGATGGTCAACTTCATATCCACCGCCTCCGCCGCGGCGAAGGTCAACCTGATACCCCCGCAACGCGCAGCATCGAGACTCTGGAAATTGAGATCGCTGCAATCATGAAGGGCAAATTCGATCACTTCATGCAAAAGGAGATTTACGAACAACCCGAGTCCGTCGTCAACACCATGCGCGGACGTATCAACTTCGACGATTACAAAGTCACGCTCGGTGGTCTGCGCTCTTATCTTCAGATCATCCGCCGCGGCCGTCGCATTGTGTTCTGCGCTTGTGGTACCAGTTATCACTCTGCTTTGGCGACACGCCCTATCTTTGAGGAGTTGACGGAAATTCCTGTCAGCGTCGAACTCGCTTCAGACTTCTTGGACCGCAAGACACCCATCTTCCGTGATGACGTTTGTATCTTTGTCAGCCAGAGTGGTGAGACGGCCGATACCATCCTTGCCTTGAGGTACTGTCTTGAGCGCGGGGCTCTCTGTGTTGGCGTCGTCAACACTGTTGGTTCCACTATCTCTCGTGAAACTCACTGTGGTGTCCACATCAACGCTGGTCCTGAAGTTGGTGTCGCATCAACAAAGGTGTGATACGAGCTCTCTTGCCAATTTGTCTTCCAGGCTAAACCTTCACCCTAGGCATACACCTCCCAGTATATTGCCTTGACGCTCATGGCACTGCAACTGTCCGAGGATCGTATCTCTTTCACTCCCCGTCGCAATGCCATTGTTGATGGCCTTCGAGAGCTTCCAGCGCAGATCAAGACAGTCCTCACTCTGGACAACAGTCTTCGTGAACTTGCGACCGGCGTGCTTGCCAACTCTCGCAGCTTGTTGCTCATGGGAAGAGGCTACCAGTAAGTGACCCCTGTTAGAGCATCGCAGCGGGCTGAGCCCACACGCCTTTAGGCATGCTACCTGCTTGGAAGGGGCCTTGAAGATCAAGGAAATCAGTTACATGCACTCGGAAGGCATTCTCGCCGGTGAATTGAAGCACGGCCCATTGGCCTTGATCGATGAAAACATGCCCGTCATCATTGTCATGACACAGGATTCGCTATACCCCAAAGTCCAGTCGGCCTTTGCCCAGATCACCGCCCGCAAGGCTCAACCCATCGTTGTGTGCAACGAGGGCGACACCGATATCAAACAGGGCGTCAAGACCATCCGTGTACCCAAGACCGTCGATGTTCTGCAAGGGCTATTGAACGTCATCCCCATGCAACTCCTCAGTTACCACTTGGCTATCAAGAATGGCTTCGACGTTGACTTCCCGAGGAACTTGTGAGTACTTCAATGGTACATCATTCCGCTCTTCTTTACTCATTTACTTTCACAGGGCCAAGTCAGTCACTGTCGAGTAAATGGGTTTCGGGTGAAAGCAAACGCCCCACATTGCTAGCATCACACTCTGTACTTTCTATACGCGCTCGCTTCACGGACACATTTGTGGTAGTCGATAATGGACGCTTTGGCGCTCAACGGACGGTCTCATTACGTTCAAAAGCATACCTCGTTTCCCCGGTCTGTACTGTCGTCGCACATCCGCCATGCAGTATCGTATACATGGAAATAGGATTCAATCATTTCATCTGGTCGATGTTTGGGACAGATGTCAATGAATTGTATGGTTAACGCCCCGAGGATATTAACAGGGATTCCTCTGGACACTGGTAACAAAGTACCATCAAGCATCAATGCATCACCGTTAGTCATTCCCTTCGCTGTCAGGGAGATGTCAAAGCTAGCACGAAAAAGTGGCTCGTCAAACAAGACGACTTGGTAGGGTAGCGCACGACGGACAACAGCGATTTGGAATGGGGTTCCGATGTGGGATAGGACCTTCCTGGGTTTTCCGAGGCGTGCGAGCACCTGACGGAACGAATGACCATCAACACGAGACAACGTCTCGGGACAGCTATTGCACCTACCAATTACTTTCGCTCTCTTATCAGCCCAGCCTTCACGTCCCCCGCCGCCCGCTCTCTTGCTGCCTGGTCTCTCAAGAGTGCCCCTTCTCGTCTCCACTCCCTCTTCTCAAACACGTCATATTCTTCTTTTGCATCTATCCAGCGTTCTTGGACATCCCTCACGTTGCCCGCCATGGGCCCCGCGGCAGTGGTGAATAACGGGTACATATTGGGCCGGGAAGACGAGGGTGCAGCGCTTGCGTCGATTGTGCCTTCAGGTGCAGTGGCATCGTCTGGTGGGACGTAGATGTAGCCCGTCGCACGATCAATGGCGCGGGATAGGTGCAACATCGAGTTTTTGTCCTAACGCCCGCATGAATAAGAGATGCACGTGTAACAATAGAGGTGGATTACCTCGACAGCGAGCGTTTCGAACCCGACGAGGCTGTAGTCTTCGATCACCGATATCAATGCCATGTTGAGCGCTGTGTAACGGGGAGAGGCCGTGCTCAGGGCGTTCTCCAGATACGATAAATCTTGGACCTCAGTATAGAAATCGAGATTGAAGTCTGTGGGACGGCTATCTGCATGCGCCTCATGCAAAATGAGGCGACCTACCGAGATCGCCATACTGAGACAGGAGGTCTATTTTAGAAAGGACATTGATGTGTGGCAACTCGAGCTGGAGCATCGTTCGAAGGGAGAGAAGGAGGACGGAGACGTACTTGGCGGAATCGGTCACATAGTGGGCATCACACAAATGAACGGCTGCCAGCTGAGCAGGACATCACACCACGTCAGACACAGGGCACGATAAAGGGTCGTCACGCACCCGGAACCCAAGCTTGGACAGCCTCTGGATGATCCGTTTGAGAGACCCGTGGATCGTCCCGAGCTCGACCTGTCCAGGGATGTCGAAGAGGACGTACGCGTCCGGCCCAAGTGCGTCCAGTCGTGTCTCGAGCCAGTCCAGATTCGCTTCGAGGTATTCCATACAATACAGCATACCGCCGTTGGGCCCGAGTCCATGAGCCTCCATGGCGTCTTGTAACGTGATGAGGGAGGCGATGTCGATGGCACACGGATATGGGATGTTATCGTTTGCGGGATCCAGGTTGACGATAGAGATGGGGCGCTTCAGGGCGCTGAAAAGTTGATATTTTCCATAGCAATATGTCGATTTCCCGCTGCCTGGAGCACCACAGACAATTTCGCCGAATGGCATGGTGGTGAAATGAGGTGAGTGCGTGCGAACCACAATGACGTATGTTACTCTGATGGCGGTTTTCCGACACGGCCACGCTTCTACTACCTTCGCGCAATCCCCTCCAGTCCAACATGACGAAGTCTATTGAAGGAACCGTTGGTATGGTTTTTGAAGTGGTGGCGCATCTCCTGTGTCGCAATGACAAGAGGTAGAGAACCCGCAACATGTGAGCCAGACCAGGTCTTGATTCTTGAAGAGCCCGAATGTGACTCCCGCGGCAATAACATACTACTTAGTGGATTGGACATCAAGACATACAAGTTCCGGGGAGTCATAATCGACCAGGAACTCTGATTCCACGAACACGCCGCGTACGCAATCGCGAAGGGCACCAAATGCACGCTCGCGTGTATCCCCGGAGGGATCAAGCCAACCTTGGTCAAGAAATTATACGAAGGGGTGGTGGTACCGAAGATACTCTACGCCGTAAAAGTTTGGGGCACACCCCACATCACACAGGGTCGGGCAAAGAAGGACGGCGGGTGAGGCTCTCGCGGATTCTCCCGCAAGATCGAAACAATCCAACACCATAATCCAGTCTCGGGTAGCCTCTGGATAATCCATTTCAAAGGGCCACGGATGGTTGTGTGCCCGACCTGTCGTGGACGCCACACTAGTAAGACATCACTGTTCGGCATCTCTGACTTGTGTTCAGTCATCATCGATATTCCCTTTGCTGTGCTGCCGTTGGTGTAGAGCTCATGACCCCCATGCAATGTGATGAAGATGGGATGTCGGTGGCTCATGGAATGTCCAAGGCAATGGTATCAATGAGGCGGGTTAAACGATTGTGTTACCATGGAAATATGCCAATTGTGCTTTTTGGTGCATCAGAGACAATACTCCCGCCGAAGGGCGGGGTCGTGGAAGAGAGTTTATTAACATGATAACACGGACAGCTGCTGACATTCAAACTTGTAGTTACTATTGAGATCTCTCCATCGCGTACTTCTTCAGGCTGAGGAGACAACCAGAACGTTGTAATTGTATGACGGAGGTGAAGGATTGAAACGAAAACCATCAGCTTGAAGGTCGATAACTGTTTCGCCGTTCCTTTGTAACTTCGCCTTCATAAATCCTCCGGCGGCAATGGAGAGTGATAACTTTGTTACTCCAGCTTGGACATGGACTGTCTGTGACTGTCTCGATGACGTCGAAAGTGTCACAGTCGCCGGAGCGGTCGCAAAGACAGCGGCCCAGATCTTGTCCGTCGTCTGCCAGGACCGGAAGATGTGCTCTGATTAGATATAGATAGCCCGGAGATAATGACGTACGATCTGATAATTAGTAGGTCTCCCAACTGAGTCAGGTGCGGTGGCAAAGGCTGGATGGGGACGGGACCACATAAAAATCCGGTCTTCTGCGATATTTGGGTATGTTCCCGTCTTAAACGCCTTGGCATAGTATGATGACATCTCAAGCCAGCCTGTTAAGCAGCGAGTATGAGATGAAGGGTAGACAACGTGTCAACTTCTAACAACGCTCACCAGTATGGTTAAATCCGTTCACCCACGCATGGCTATTTGGTTGTGCGCCTTCAATAGGGCCAATATAATGAGACTCCCCAAAATCATTCCAGGATACTATCTGAATCATGTCAATTTGGTCGCGAATTCCAATCAGGTTTTCCCAGCGTCTCGCATACAGATGGTCATCACCCAAGTATATCCACTAGAGCAACCTAGAATGAGAACTGATCTATCGCAAGCTAAGCTGTGCCTCACATTCTTGTTGTAACTATGAGGGCCATAGTGTGTGAAGAACCAAGCGGAAACGGCTGCCATGTAAAATCCACCGAAATTCTTCAGAGCATTGACATAATCTATGTCAGTTGTCGTATTACCAATGTAAGGTGCAAGCGAGGCAAGCGTCTCGGGCGAATAGTCAGGTACAGAGCGTGCCGTGACCTTTGTAGGCCATGCAGAGTTCCACTGGAATAAACACTGGGTTGAGTGATATATATGGCACGATAGTGCATCACCCTTACATTAAATATGCCATTGATTACACCACCGAAACTCTGGAAGGCAGACGTGTCCAAGAAAAAGGAAGGGACAAAGTAAACAGAGTTCTTTCCAGATAACTTCCGCGAAAAATGTGTCGACCATCCTGACTGAACTGAATGTTGCCCAAACTGACAAGATTGCCCAGAAAATGCCGAGGCGAAAGTTTGACCGCCGTAGGTCAATTGGTTCGGATGAGAAGCATACGTAGTGATAAAATTCAGAAGCACACCAGCGTCACTGGCAGTTCCGCAAGGGAGAGACCTAGCAGCGCACACTGGGCTCAGATTAACAGAACAGCAGTAAACGAGGAGCGCACATACGTCATGTCAAACGACAAAAAGAGCTTGAAGCCTGTCCTCGATTCCAGTGCAGCTTGGTACCTGGACAAGTGTAAGCTTGAATCACGAATCGTTGTCTCTGAACTCACGCATATCGGACCTGCTGAGTCTGCCAGGAATCCCTTCCAACGTTCAGCGCGAAACCGTCAATGCCACTCTTGTGTGCAAGGAGGATATCGGACAACCAATTATCTTGAGTGTACGGATAAGTGTTTCCGACCATGAAATGAGCCACGACATATTTGACCGAGTTCGCTTCGACGACCGGTGGTGTCGAGAGCCCAGTTGATATCGCAATGACTTGTGGTACGTTCCTCGGTACGTTTAAATCGGTAGCGACTAGGTCAGCTATACGGGAGTTGCCGAGAAAGAACGAAAACAGGAGTGCGGCGAAACGTAAGACAAAGTTGAACCGAGGCATAAGTTGCAGCTAAGTTTTTGCGTCAAGGATCCAGAATTGACAAGGACAGAGTGGATCTTCAGAGAGTTTTGGCCCTCTGTCTATCTTATAAGTACATCAGCCCTCGAAGACAAAACGAGACTAGCCACTTCTTATAAAAAGAACAACCCGGTGCCAGTGGTGCAGCCCCGCCGACCAGTTATCGGTTACGTACTGGGTATATTTGGCCTGCGACCAAAAATGACAAGGCGGGTTTGCATTCTTATCGCTTTACATTCCCAGATGGCGGAAAACGGATAGGATAGATCCTGTAATCAAGAATGATCACTGTGGCGTCTGGACGTAAAGCCCACTGTGCTTTTTTCAGTACGATCTTGGCACCAACAATGTAATTCGCTCTCATGGGGGACCCGGACCGTTAGTCGTCACTAGTACGTTAGGTCAGTTGCCGAAGCTTACAGCATTACCTTAGACTGCGTCGCCGCACAGACTATTCGATAGACGCAGTCAGTGCTAGCGATAGTACCCCAGGTTTGATCGTGGTTCGGCCTGGGGATGCGTCCATTCCTGGGTTCTTGGATAGTCATCCTCGCGCTCGCTGCCTCCGCTACCATTAGTCCCTGGGTGTCTCCTCCAAAGCAGGCTATTTTACTGACAACTGTGCAAAAAAACCGGCTCATTACAGGCAATGGATGGACGAATAAAACCCGTCTGGCTCGTACCTGTCTTCACTGTGGCGCCACTTCCAATGTGAAGGGTAAGAACGTGTATCGAAGACATAAGCGAGACATGGTATTATCCGTGCATTCTTCGTGAGGCACCCCGGGAGTAAGTGGACACGAGGACCATTGTTGAATGGGACTCTGGGAATGAATTATTCACGGTGTCCGCTGGTCCAGGGTGAGTGGTTAGTTTACCAGCGCGTTTGGTCATCGATCAACCTCTGTATTTCGAGAGAATGTGTAGATAGAGCAGCCCGCACCTCTCATCCGCAGTGAGTATTCAGCCACCAGCATGTCCAACTTGTAGTGGTTTCATCAGTTTGATGGTGGCGCTGGACAACTACATCTGAGGGTTGGAAAAAGGTCGGAGAAGGTCCACAGATTGGTCGTGACCAGATTTCGCTTGTGTGACAAAAATTGGTCTGAAACCTTGACGACATGTTTGGGACCGAGTGGGACCAGGATTTGTCATCAAGTTTGACGCAAAGTCTCGCTAACTGAAGATATTGCCGTACGACCGATCCATCACTGATATCAGTTGACTGATATGATACTGATAACAGATTGTAAGATCCCAGTAGCTCCGCGACAGAGGGTGTGATCATTCGATAACATAGTACATGTACGTGGAAACAGATACAACAGTTAGACGACAGCGGTAAACGACGAAAACGAGAATGATAACGGTAAACAGCAACACTTAACCACGAGAACCTGATGCACCCTCAGTCTGCATGCTACTGGCACCGCTAAAGTAATCATACGCTAGTATGGAATCGCCACTGACACGAGACGCGGAAGTTGAGGTAGTATAATCGCGGAATACATCGATTTCATGTGGCGACGTACCACTGCCAGTAGTATTTTGATACTGGGCAATTTCGTCAGCGGAAGGGATGAGCACCCGATGGCGTTGCTTCTGCGGGGATGGAGGCATCATGTTCCCCTGTTTCATTTTTGCGCTAAGACGATTGTGTATTCAACATTCGTCGTCATGTACTGGGGCAATAGTAATGTGTACTTACAGACCGGCGCAGTGCAACCATTCAAGGCGCTGAGAAAGTGCTGTGCTTATCGCGGGATTCTGGGTGGCATCGAGTAGGGATTCGTAGTACGCTTCATATACGGGAGAAAACTCCTTGCCACTGAAAGGATGAGAAGTGCAGGCTGACCCGGTGCCACGATTCACTTCCTGCCTTATCGCATAGAAGAGCTGCCAAAGAATGGGCGTTGGGTGCACGGCAGTCAAAAAGAACTCACCGCGACTGCCGTTAGCGCATACATACGCAGTGGTGTCATCTTGATAGACGCAGCGGCTTCGACTGACATGGGGTTGATATCGTGCGTATACCAGAAATTGATGTGAAGGTTTTCGAGGGTTTCATTCCCGAACCAGCGGATAACATGGCCCTTGATATTTATTAGTGGATTGTCACGACATACGAAATACGACGCACATTTTTATCACGTTCGTGCATAAAAAAGTGATTGATTGCGCTTGCGTCTGTGATCCGGTCACAGTGCGCCTGTTTCCAACTGAAGTTCATTGGATCGCCGTCTTCGAAGAAAACTTTGGCGTGATAGCACGCCGCTTGAGCAAGCTCACCCCGGAACCGGGTGAGAGCCTTCATGAGCTAAAATGAAACAATAAGTGTGGGTCAAGTTTAATTTATGCGATACGGCTTACCAGCTTTTCTATTGCTTTCGTGGGTGCCAGCTCTATAGTATAAAATCAGAACGGATGAAAGATCAGCGATGTCAAAGTGCTTACCTGTTCCCGTGATGGACGATGCCTGGGCCAGCAATTCGCGGATGGGAACCTTCCAAGATTGCCGGGCTGTCTCACCTTTGTTAGTTATTACAGGC